>CM070500.1:52114472-52364350 GCA_036346375.1 Guadua angustifolia
TTACTCCATTCCATGAAGTATAGCAATTTTTATGATGAAAATGGTGCATGCTATTCTGAAACTCTGAAATTTCTGAACACTGAAACTGCTCTCTGTTCATGGCTGAACTGGGAGTTCTCTGGGCAGATTCTGGTTGATTAGTCAAAGCTAGGTTGTAGGTCTTTGTCTTGTGGTCGTTTCTAATATGAGTTTGCTCAATTTGGCTAAGCGGTTAGAAAGTTATGGTCATTTGTATCGATGTCTATTCTGAAACCGATTTTGCTGAAATTTCAGACTTTGGGGCTGAAGTTCAGAGTTTAGTTGAGGGCTTCAAATTTATATTCTTAGTGTTTGCACTTTTGAGGCTGTTATAGGGGTTTCATTTAGTATTTCTTTTCATATGCATTGCATGCATCTCATTTCACATGCATTGTGATCGTGTAGAGAACGAACATGCGGAGGGTGACGCGACTGTGACCGAGGGGGTACCGGAGAGCCGACTGTTATTGAGAATCCGACAGAAGCTCAAGGCAAGCACCTAAGCATATTCAACCTTATACATAATTGTATTTTAGCGAATAATTTGCTTATTGGATGGTTAGGTTATGCATTAGGAATTGAGATGTGGGAAGGGTATTAGAACCTAATTGTTGCACATACACTCATTGTTAATTATTGAACATCTTCCTTGGAGCTAGTGTATGGGTAATTATAATGTGTCCATACTTAGTTTGCTTAGATGTCGGGTATGGGCCAAGTGGTGGATGGCTCCATCACTTGAGATTAATTACTTCACTCTAATGGGTTGCAATTGGTTATAATTATGCTTTGAAATGGAAAACTTGAGACCGGGCGAGAGAGTTGGATCATTTGGGTGTGGAGACTCAAATGTTGTAGTCTCGCCTGTGTTGGTTAAGGACCGATCCGTTGTTTGCCATGTTGATGAGCACCCCTTGTTGATCGCATGCCCAATATAATGGTACGGTAAGCCACCTTTTCATGGCATACTACTCGATGGGTCATAGCATCATGCGATTGGACGTGGTTGAGGGCGAGGCCTAGGCCGACTCTCGAGGGCTAAGCGAAGCTTGAGCCGCTCGAGGGAGGTTGCTAGGTGCTCAGGCCGCATGAGGATAGTTCAACGAGTAGATATGGATGGGAGGAGGGTTGACATGAGGTTCTTTGTGGCACATGTCGTGCGATTGATGATCCTCGCAGGTGAATAAGCGATTGAATTGCCGCTCTCGGATATGAGCACGCTTGTATCATCCGACACTTCAACGTAGTAATAACTTAAATTGAAACTAGTTGGTATACTTGATGTGGTTACTTTTTCATGATTTTATTTGCTCTCTTAAATGTTTAAATTCAGCTCTCACTTTAGCAATAGGTGCTGTACATAACTGCTATAAAATTGGTAAATTGAGTAGTTGAATGTGAAAATGAACCAAAGTTAAGCTTTTATTCACTTTTACCTTAAGCTTATCCCTTGCTACATCCAAATGTATATTCCTTTGAGTTGGTCATATATAGACCACGGGTAAGTCTTGCGAGTACCTTCTGTACTCATGCTTTTGCTTTGTGGTTTTCAGGTGAGGACCCCGACGGGTGTGAGTTCTGTCGTCATCGCTTCTCGGTGGTGGGCGGGCACCGAGTAAAAGCTAGCTCAATGATAAACGCCGGAAGTGTTCAAGGCGGGACACTTAGGAGATATCGACTTTTGGGTTGAATTTGGTGGTTGTTCATTTATTTTGTTGTAAAGTTAACTTTAAAACTTGTTATAGCTATGTTTAATTACTTGTCTACTTCCGTTGTTGAACCTCGTTGTATCACCGTGCTTAACTCCTGTCTGTGATGTTATTGCTATCCTTGTCGTTGTTTATGTTGTAGTTGTAGTTGTGATATATTTGTTTAGTTATTTGTTTCTTCTGTCTGTGGAGTGGATGTCCTTACTTCTAGAGGCATCATGCCGAAATTTTGTAGATTTCTGAGTCTAGGCAGGATCTTGTGATTTATCTGTTTGGTGAGTCTCACTCTTCTGCTGTTAGTTCTTGCCTTGTGTGGTTGTCTGGTTTGTCTTTGTGCCTTAGTTTTTAGTCGTTTTGTTGTGCTTCCGCGTTGCGTGTCTGGTCGTGAAGTTTTGGGTTCGTTGCCCCCTTTATGCGAATTGAATTGATATGGCAATGGAAACCGGTATACGAGGCGATCCTGGGCGAGCTTCGGGTCGCATACCAGGAGAATACCGGGATTGTTGTCGAGTTATTCGAATGGGATCATTGTTGTCCTAATTGGGCTTGGGTGTTAGCACTGTGAACACCATCGGTGATCCGTTGCTAGCCTCCAAATCCGATAAGGGCGACCGAGCATTCGAATAACCCGAGGACGGTCTGGGCGGCTCCTCACACTATGTGGGCCTTTATGACCTACTTTGTGTAGGCATGAAAGGCTTTTTTTGGTAGGCACCTTCATGGGATGGTTGGATTGTGAGGGTGCAACATCGACGAGTGTGTACTCAACTATACCAGTATAAGTTATGTGATGTGTATGATGAACATATAGCCAAGTATTGTATTAATGAAAGAAAAGAGAAAGATGATGATATTAAATGTAGAACATGTATGCTATATTACTATTTTATCATATACTGCTGAGTCTTGGATTCACTTTTACTTTGTTGATATTCTTAGGTAACCTTGATGGCAGCATGTATGGGATAGCAGTAGCACTGTTACTTCACTGTTTTATCATCCACCATAGTTATTAGTATTATTAGTTCTTTTATGAAGTAATAAGTTGATTGGTTGGTTAGTTATTGAACTTTTTATTGCATAACAATAATCATGTGGACTTAGTTGAATTGATATAATATGTCGAGAGGTTTGACTGTTTAATTATTTGGTTTAATCTTTATTTGACGATGTCACCAAATGCTAAGTTTACTCATCAATGTATGGTTCCAGGCGTCCCCAAGGGTGTGGACTTGGGCGTTCCCGAGCACGTGGTCTCAAGCGTTCTTGGACATCTGGTTCTAGGTTTATTATTATTATTGTGCTCTTCATGTTAATCATTTTTAGTACCTGTAATAAGTTCTTAGTGATGAGTTGCTAAAATTGTTGATAAAAGATGTTAATGTTATTGAAAAATGTATCTTTGGTAGCATTCTGAACATTCCGGGGTGTTAAATTTTTGGGATACAACGATTCAGAAATTGGGTTTCAGTGAAATATAGGTGATGGTGGTGATGAAATGTGTTCGTACGTCGCATATCGGATTAAAATCAATGGGGAATTCTCTAAAGAAACCTACCTCGTGGAGGACTGCGACAAGCCGACCCATTATCACCATATCTTTTTCTCCTTTGTGCTGAGTGTTTCTCGTCATCGCTAAACCGTGCGGAGGAATTGGATTTGATTCAAGGGGTGCGAATATGTCCCGACGCTCCCAGCGTCTCTCATTTACTGTTTGCGGATGACTCTGATTTTGTCGAAGGCAGACAGCTCTAATGCATCACAACTGCAACATATACCCGATCAGTATGAGGCCTGTTCGGGACAGACTATTAACAGAGAGAAAAGAAGTGCCAGGTTCAGCAAAAAGACTGGGGAGGCTGCCAAGAAAGAAGTGATGAATACCCTACACGTCACTGTCGAGCCTAGGAATGAAAAGTATTTGGGTTTGCCGATCTATATTGGACGATCCAAAACCAAAGCCTTGTCGTCGTACATTAAGGACATGATTTGGAAAAGGATTTAGGGTTGGAAGGAGAAGCTGCTGTCTAAGGTAGGAAAGGAAATACTTTAAGGCGGTAGCTCAAGCAATTCCTACATGGCATTTGCCATGTCATGTTTTGACCTTACCAAAAGCTTACGTGACGATATATTATGCACCATGATATGCCGGTCTTGGTGGAGTCAGATGGATAATGAAAATAAAATGCACTGGACCTCCTGGGAGAACTTTTTTTGTGGCGATGCCAATGAAAGATGGAGGATTGGGTTTCAGAGATTTGTATAGCTTCTATATGGCGATGCTAGGTGCGGAGAAACCCACCCTGAAACCAACCCAACCCATTCAAAAATGAGTCAACTGTTGAACCAAAATCCACCCACAAATCAAAATGGGGAAACCAAACCAATCCAGACCACGCGTTTACATGTCTCTCATAAGACTCATAACAAATATTACATAAATATTACATGTTTAGGATCAGTTCAATGCCAGCCAGGTAGCTAGCTCGTTCTTCTATTTGAAACTATTCTGGCCAATAGCTAGAGCCTGAAAATAAAGATGCGAGGCACCGAGTTAAAGTAAAACCCTGAACCATGTTTCTAGCTAAAAAATGGATGTTGGACACATCATTCTCACTTAAAAATAAGTCACAGTTTTGGATCTCAACAAGATCTGATAACCAGCACCAAGATTAAACCCTTTCAACTTTCATGTCTGAAAATGTCTACGCAAAACATACATTGAGGACCGGTTGGTCAAGCTTCTCATTTCTTGTTCAATCCAGAAGGCAAAACTCTGTAGTTCCAACAGCACAAGTTCAAGTTCGGCAAAAAAACTAGTGCTGAATTCATTACTTCATTGTCACTCTTATGCAAAAATGCGCTTAACTGTAATATGAACATTACTCTCAAGAAGTAAACCAAATGGCTGGGAAAGAACATTAAGAAGAATAAGACTACTCTTGCATGATTTCATAGCTGCTAAATCTGAGAAACAACCAATTTAGAACGGGAATTGTAGTAGTTAAATAAAAAGTCCCAGGCAATTGATTTAGTAACTGCAATTTTTTTAGTTACAATTTTAATCTTCGAGGCTGTGATAGCGCCCCATTATTGCCTGCACAAGAAAAAAACAAGTTAGTTTGTAGACATTCTTGAAACCCATTCTTGAAAGCACTCTTCTCCTCACGTGATTAAGAGAAAATTTTCAGCAAAAGACAACATGCAATCGCACTGATTAATTCTCAACAAAACAGAACATATCTAGAAAGATAGATATAAATTAAGGTGCAACCACACATCACAGTGTGATGGACAAGGCTAAGCAGATTTTTGCCATCTGCTCTGTTCTTCGTTCTTTCTGTCCATTGTGGAGTTCGGGAGCTGCATACTATTAAGTGACAAAATACAGCACCCTCTGAGCCCTCTGGTAAATCCAGAACTCCATGTAGAGCAATCTTGTTAGTTTGCTCTTTCATAATTTCAGTCCCATTCTCTTTAGAGGGGCTTAATTAGATTGGTTGTGCAAAAATATCTCTCTGCCTGGTGCACTGGTTATGCAATAATAGATCAATCAAACCATGGGCTGCCTCGGCGGAACTCCTGAAAGAAGATGAGGAAGGTGTATAGAGTAAATGCTGCACTGAACGATATGACCTGAATATCTTCCACATGTTAACCAAAGAAACAAACTTAGAGCACTTCTGTGTTCACTAGACCAGAGCAGACTAGCTACTAATAAAAAAAAGAGAGGTACTTCCATACTTTTCTTTTTTAACAGAAAATGAAAGGTCCACACTGCCCTCCCAAGAATTCATCACCTTACTCCAAGTGCCAATCCCTGCAAATGTAAACAGCAACAAACCAAGTAATCTGGTTATTTAAGAGAAAATGTATATTTTAGCCGTTTAAAGCACACAGACAAGAAGCAAGGACCAGCAAGCTTCTCCTTGCAATTTCACCAAGGCATTTCCTTTTATTAATGGGATTTTAGCTATGCACTGTCTAGATTTTTTTCTTCTTGAACTAGATGTGCATTTCTCCACAATATTAATGTTACTCTATGGTTGAATAGAGTTGGCACCAACTAAACTTGGATGTAACTAATGCACGCATAGGTTAAACATCATGAACAAATATGTGGAATTTTTTCAAGGACCATGGCAGCTCTACATTTATGAACATTCTAAATTGACGGTGCCTCGTGTAAGTTCTTAATCAAATTGTATCTCCATATTATACATATCCATGTACTAACAAAAAAAAAGTACATTCTTTAATATGGATTCTAACCAAGCTCCTCACCCCTCAACGAATGCAGAGAAGTCAGGTGATACGCTCCGAAACTCCTCTAAATCAAAACAAACGCTGGATAATCTCTTGCCCAACAAAATCTCTTTGCAGTTTGCACCTTGAACATGCTTCTGGATTACCATATCGTTCTCCCAGAGAACAAGAAGATTTAATCCAAGACCATCAAAGCAGCAACATCGCTCGCCTAACTGGTAAGAAACTAAGCATGCATCCTTTCGAGATGAACTACCAGACGCACAATTGTCAGTGGTAGCGATGTGCCCATGAGGCAATCATGGAGATGATTGTATCATGTCTATGTTTATAAAATAATATGATTATTTTACTCCTTGAATAAATATCATTAGTATCGATCAAGAAGTATGTGACTTGTTTGTAAAATTCCTTATTCATGTTTTGATATTATTCTAAATTATCCCTGACCTCATATTATCGTGTGGGACAATTATGATTTATAGGCTAGCACATGTATTCGTTGATGATCATTTTTATGAATCATAGATATAGAGATACCAAATCAATAATGTGGACACATGTTAGAGAAGGTACATGGTATTGGAGTGACCCACAATGAGACACTGGGAAAATTGTTATATTCTTAAGTGTCATTACTTGGTCTCATACGTAGTGTATATAGGATCCTTAGAACAGAAATCTTTATGGTTTGCTACATATGTAATAGTTTACTTAGGGGTTACCAAATACTACTCTGTAACTGGATAGTCATAATGGTAGCTTACTGAAGGATCGAAAATGGCGATCAGAGGAGGGTAAATAATCACGGAATAATTTTTCCCTAAATGAATCCAACCAAAACATCTATAGATCAAAGAAGAGCTAAAAACAAATTTTCTGGGAATTTCACCCGAGGGACAGTACTAACTCCCATGTAGGGGTGGTACTACCATGCTACAGCAAAATCAGATGAATGAACAGTAAAAATCAGCACGATCTTAAAACCAAAATCGATGAATCTTTTGATCAGCTGATTCAAACTCTGTAAAACATTGTAGACACATTCCTATGAATGTTAGGAATTATTCCAACCTTAAATCTTAAGGATTGACATCAAAGTTCCAACTATTTTTCAAATTGAAGGAAGAGCACACAATTATGGGCTCAAAAATAAAAACTTAGCTCTAAGCTTGCTTGTATAGTTTTGATGATCAAGATGACCTTAGATGGCTCTCACATGTCATAGCAAGTAAGAACATGGAAGAAATCACCTTCAAATGATTAAGATCATGATCTAAGTCAAGAACTTCCTTCTCAGCTCAAAAACTAGTTTCTTGGAGAAACTTAGATGACTAAGAAGAAGTTTGCCTAGATAATTGAGGAGATGATCTACAATGGATACATCTATCAATCATACATCCTTGGCAATACGAGATCAAGCAAGAAAGAAACAACAAGAAAAGATCAAGAGTCAAACAAGAAGAAGATCAAAACTTAAGGCAAAAACTTGAGCAAAGAGATGATTTATATTCAGATCTTGAAGAGAGTTTTACAAAACCTCTCACTTGAGGGCAAAACTCCGAAGGAGTACACAACCACACAGAAGTAGAAAATCTTGTGGGAAACCTAAAACTTCTAGTGACTAAGTCTAAGATCTCAAGTCTCTCCTCCCACTACATCTCCTTATATAGTGAAGGCAACCCTATCCCTAAATCTGGACACTACAAGTAGATACCATCCACATTCACATGGGTTAACCCGAAACCTAACACTCTTAACGGGTTTTCCACTCAAACAAGCATGCTTATCAAAGCGGCCATTACATTGACGCTAAATCCACTCTGCGAGCCTGAATTTGCATTAAAAACCACTTTGGCATGACCTAAATCACTCAGGACACCGCTGTGGTTTTTCAAATCTCCTCGACCGCCGGTATTGGATAAATTACCAATTTACTACAATGACCAGTCTTCCTTCTACTCAAAGCATTGTCCATGCTTCATCGCTTTTCATATGGCCCCAATGACTTGCTATCAAGCCTCTCACATGTCCGAACTCCCTCGTACTGTCCTCAGATGCAAACAGTCTCAAGTCCCTTGGTGCGCCACTTGCCCTTGAGTGCTTCACCATGGCGGCACCAACTTCCTTGTCCGTTTTGGACCTTGACTCCTCCCTAAGCCTAGTCCAATCCATGCTATTGCCCGTCATGTCCATCACTAGTACTTCAAACTCTAGCTCCTTGTCTTCCAAGCTTGCAACCACTTCCTGGCCTCTGTCATTTTTCAACATCCCTCGACCGTTCTGGACCTCAGCTCTCCTAGCTTAGCCCCAGTCTCGCCTTCACCTCACCATGACCTAGCCTCGAAGTCCTACAACCATACAGACAAGCAAACCATCACATAGCACTATTCACAATATATGCATTAATCACCACATAATGCAAACCATTAACCACAAATTCACAGTGAAGTTGACACTACCACCACCCAGGGCTGGTAGTACCGCACCCTCGGTACTACTGCTCCTGGTTGGCAAGTAGTACCGCTTCCATTGAAAATGCACGAGAGAACTCTATTTGAAAAATAACTACCAAAACCGAAGGCCAATAGCACCACACCCCTGATACTACTTCTCCTAGATGGCCAATGGTGACGTTTGTGTCTAACTCCAAAGAAAACACTTCTTTGTAAAAAGACTACCGCTCCTAGGGTCAGTAGCTCCACAGGGCTGGTACTACTGCCATCCTAGGCAGGTAGTACCGCCCGGCCAGTACTACTACCAGTACAAAGCCGATAGTGCTGCCCTTGGCCTGACAGCCCTCAAATTGCTTTAAATTCAAATCCAAATCAAAAACAATCTCAAACTTGAGCACCACATGCTCAAACACTATCAATAACTCATCACAAACATGGATATATCTTCGTATGGAAAATTCTACAAAAAAATTATGGAGTTAGCTTGGTAACTGAAGTTTCTATTTTCCTTGGTTTTGCTTAGTTCCTATTGTAGTTTTCAAATGGAAATTCTTGAAATTAGCTATTTTTCAACTATATTTGAATTTTTAAGGCATTTAAATATTATTTAAAAATTATATAAAAACTATATTTATTCATCAAAATTGTCATAGTATTTTATAAAATTATTTTCTAGATTGGGATGTTTGGAATTTTTAGGAGTTTATTTTGAGTTGCTTAACTATGTAGAAAAAGGAAATTAAAAGGTAAAATAATTAAATCCTAAACCAATAATTCCTATAGAAAATCCATAAATGCATAATAGTCATGCTAAGTCATTTTATTTTATTTTATTTTATTTTATTTTCTATATTTTGGGATGTTACAATGGCCTTGACGACCTTCTCACCCTTCTTGGCTGCATAGTTGATGGCCTTCTTGCGCACCACCATCGGCTCCTAGTCCTGCCCTAGGAGGGGGACGTAGAGGTGGAGATGTAGAGGAGGAGATTCGGGGGATAGGGAGAATGCGACAGTCGTCACTGATAGAGATTGAGGACGATGGTGGCGATTTAGCAAGAACCCTAGCTCCTCACCTCTCTTCAACTCAAATCAGGAGTTCACCTAATGGCTTGCCCTCTCTCCTACCTAGGTAGGCTTGGTAATGGTTTGGGATGAAATGGTTAAAGCGGGTTTGGGTTGACTCTGGCTGGATCTGTCAGTGGTGCGACTCGGCAGCTTATTGACACGGCATGGAGCTTAGGTCAAAGCTAGGGTGGGAGAGGGGGAGAGAGAGATGGAGGCTCGATACAGAGCTTAAGCATGTTTAGCGGTGGGCAACAACAATCCAGTCCATCGCGGCAGTAGTAGTCAGGATCAGAGATGGAGAAGAGGGTGCATTCACAACAGATGGTGTTAGGTAGCCCTTGGTAGCGTTGCACTATCATCATAACTAGGTGAGCTCACCGAAATTAGGTGATACTTCTTGAAACTTGTTTAAAACCTATTGAAACTTTTGGTTGAAGCTTGTTGAAACTCATCGGTTGAAAAGTAGTGATACTTGAATTCCAAAATCTAAAACTCATTAAAACTTTGGCTTGAAATCTTGTAAAAGCTTCTAAAAACATGTGAAGCTAACTGAAACATAAAACTTTTTGAACTTCTCTTGAAACTAAACTTTCCAACACTACTACAAAAGGGGTTATATTAGACATGTCATCACTGACTGTTTTTTTACAAAAACCATCCGGAAGAATCTAGGGCACATCACAGACGGTTTGTGACTAAAACTATCTATGATGTTGACCTCATCATAGATGGTTTTAGCCACAAACCATCTATGACGAGGGGGACAACTTCACAGATGGTTTGTGGCTAAAACCATCTGTGATGAGGTCGACATCATAGACAATTTTAGCTACAAATTGTCTGTGATGTGGGGAAGAACATCACAGACGGTTTGTGGCTAAAACCATCTGTGATGAGGGCAATATCACAGACAGTTTTATCCACAAACCGTCTATGATGATCAATTTTGAAAAATAAGAACAGAGAGCCTTGACTTCCATTGTATTTTTAGGGTTTCCTAGTTATTTTTGAAGTGGCTGTGATTGAGAGGCGATCTGGTGAAAAGAGACCCTAGATTTAGAGGTATAATTGTAGATCCTTGTGCTCTAGGTCATATAAGGTTAGTAATTGCTTTAAATTTGCATTATATTTTAGATCTAACTTGGTAAAGAGGGAAATGAAGCTGGTTTCTAAATCTAGCTTGGTGTAGATCTATTTGTTCTCTGTAATATAATGTAGTAATTGGTTCAAATTTGCATTATATTTAAGATCTAGCTTGGTTAACAGGGAGGTGTAGATCCATTTGTTCTCTGCGATGTAAAGTAGTAATTGGTTTAATTGTAGATAGTTACTTAAAGGAAGGTGACCTAGGCTAATAATTGGTTGTAATAGCATTATATTAAAGGTATATACATCTAACTTGGTAAAAAGGAAACGAAGATGGTTTTGATATAGCTTGGTGTAGATCCATTTGTTCTTTTTTATCTAAATTAGTAATTGGTTCTAATTGCATTATACTCAAGATGTAGCTAGCCATGTAAAGAGAGAATTGAAGATACTAAGTCTAAATGTAGCTTACATACGTTTACATATCCATTTGTTATTTTTAACGTTAGGAGCTATATAAGTTACTTAGCAAGTTGAAATGTAGCTTATATGTAGCATATGTGCGCATGTGCACTCCTAGTGTACTTAATTCATTATTTAACACCTATTGTTACACACGTAGTGTAGATGGATCGAAGTGTAGATGGATCGAAGATAGATGTACGCTAACAACCGTGCAAGCGCCGAGTACATTAATGGTGTCTTCACTTTTAGAAGAGCTGCAGAGAAAGATATGTTGAACAAGAGAGTGAAATTTATGCCTTATCCATGCATTGACTGCGAGCATCTGAGGATATTTCGAAACCCAGCGTAGATCGAAGCACACTTGATTCTACAGGGTTTCAAAAGGGGTATACATGTTAGACCAGTCATGGTGAAGAGCAGATTATGCAGGGACCAAGTAGTACTACTATCGTCGACGAAGTCAATGATACTCCAGTTGATATCGACTGTGCTTTCGATAGGGATAGGTTTCACGATAACAATCTGGATCAGATGATATAGGATGCAGAAGGGAACCATGATGAGTAGGAGTACGTAAAATTCTAGGGCTTGATGGATGACTCGGAGAAACCTTTGTTCCCAGGTTGCAAGTTCAAATACACAAGGTTGTCATCCGTGCAGAAATTGCTGAAATTAAAGGCAAGCAATGGTTAGTCCGACAAGAATTTCATGACGCTGTTAGGTCTGTTAGTGGATGTGCTTCTAGAGGGAAATGAGTTGTCGATAACCACCTACAAAGCCAAAAATGTTCTCTGTCCCTTGGGAATGGAAGTAGAAAGAATACATGCATGTCCAAATGACTATATCCTCTACCGCAAAGAGTACACAAACTTGCATGTATGTCTTGTGTGTAACATATCCCGGTATAAGCATAAAGATATATCAAATGACGACGACATGGGCATGTATGTGAAGAAAGGTGGCATTATATCTGCCTGTAATTCCCCATTTGAAGCGTTTGTTTGCAAACTCAAAAGAGGCAAAATTGCTTCGATGGCAGTTAGATAAGCGTAAGAATAATGGAATGATTAGGCACCCTGCTGATTCCACACAGTAGAGAAACATTGATATGAGGTTTCAAGAATTCGTAGTGGATACAAGGAATATAAGGTTTGGATTGAGTACGGATGGAATAAATTCTTTCGGCAACATGAGCGGCTGTCATATCACTTGGCCCATGAATCTCTGTGTGTACAACCTTCCTCCTTGGTTGTCGATGAAGTGAAAGTACATATTGATGTCTATACTCATCCAAGGACCGAAGCAACCTGGGAATGATATTGATGTGTACCTAGCACCATTGGTAGAAGATATGAACACATTGTGGGCTCCTTAGGTGCGGTATGGGATGCTCACAAACGAGAGTACTTCACTTTGCACTGCCTGTTGTTCTGCACTATAAATAATTATCTTGCCCTTGCTAACCTGTCAGGATAGAGTACAAAAAGAGCCAAAACATGTACTCACTGCTTGGAAGATACCGAGAGTGTGTAGCTAAATCACTCGTGCAAAACCGTATATATGCATCACCGTAGTTTCCTTCAGAGAAATCACCCATACTGCAAGATGAAGAAACAATTTGACATAACGACAAAAGACGGTTTAGCTTCAAAGCCTTTAAGCGGGATAGACATTCATGATATGGTTATGAACTTGGATGTTGCGCTTGGAAAGGAACATAAATTGAAGACCCATGAGAAGAGCATATAGAAGAAGAGAACAATATTTTGGAACCTACCTTATTGGGAGCACCTAGAAGTTTGGCATGGCATCGACATGATGCACGTAGAGAAGAATGTCTGTGATAGATTGATTGGTCTCTTACTAAATATTAAGGGTAAAAGAAAGGACGGTATCAATGCACGGCTTGACTTGGTCGATATGGGTATCAGACCTGAGTTAGCACCGAAAGAGACCGAGAAAGGCCGAACATACTATGAACCTACTTGTTACACTCTGTCCAAGGCCAAGAGAACTGAACTGTGTTAGTGCTTGCATGGTGTGAAAGTTCCGTACGGTTACTCGTCCAACATAAAGAGACTTGTTTCGATGCAAGATTTGAGTTTAACTAGCATGAAGTTCCATGATTGCCATGTGCTTATGACACAGATGCTCTTTGTGGCAATTAGAAGTATTTTACTGAGTAAGGTATGGGAGACAATCATAAGGCTGTGTTATTTCTTTTAACACAAGTGCTCAAAAGGTCATCGATCCCGAAGGACTAGATGCTCTGCAGGCCGAGGTGGTAATGACTCTATGTAATCTTGAGATGTATTTTCCTCTGCGTTTTTTGATATCATGGTACATCTCATTGTTCACCTTGTGAGGGAGATAAAGATGTGCGAGCCTGTGTTGCTGCGTAGCATGTACCCGTTCAAGAGGTACATGGAAATTCTCAAGTCCTACGTACGAAATCAATCTTAACCGGAGGGTAGCATTATCAAAGGTTATACAACTGAAGAGGTCATCAAATTCTGCGTGGATTACATGGCTCAAGTTGAACCGATAGGTGTGCCTCGATCCTGCCATGAGGGGAGGCTCTAGGGCATCGGGACCATCGGAAGGAAAGCAACCACGCCTGATCCGGTTGTGTGTACTAAAGCCCATTTCACAGTTTTGCAACACATGGCTGTTGTAGCCTCGTATATCCACTAGCACCAAGAATTGGCTACGACAAGAGAATCCATCGCAGTAGGAGTATTGGATCATTAGACAGCATAACATTCAGCTCAACAGATGGTTCAAGGAGTGATAACCCAGCACTAGAAGCTCATCAAGTGATACACTGTTATGGTTGGCAAAAGGGCCAGCATTTATAGTTGTAATATGGAAATGATATGACTTAAATGGGTACACATTTTACACGAGAGATCAGAACATGAAAAGCACAAACCAGAACAGCAGTGTTCGTATTGATGCGCTGAATACTACTAGATCGACGAGGAGCTCGTATTATGGGTTCATTAAGGAAATTTGGGAGCTCGACTACGTAATATTCAAGATACCCTTATTTCGGTGTCGTTGGGATAACCTGCAGCACGTGAAGGTTGACAAGTACAGCATCACCACTGTGGACCTCGAACGTGCCGGATACCAAGACAAACCATTTGTTCTCACTAATCAGCTGTTCAAGTCCTCTATGTAACCGACTCATCCAACAAGAAGTGCCACATTGTTCTACAGGGAAAAAGAGGATTGTCGGAGTTGAGAATGTGGTAGATGAGGAAGAATACAATCAGTTTGATGAGTTGCCTCTTATTGGTACCGACATCACAGTCCAAAAAGACCAACCTAAGGAAGCTAGCTACACACGTGTTGATCATTATGAAGGGCTAATTTTTGTACAAAAGAATAAGCAAGTGGAGTTGTGATGAGGTCGTCATGTTTATTTCAAGTGTAGATGTATGTGTTACAATTAATGAGATGTATGTACCATTTAGAATTAATGAGATGTATGTGTTTGTGTTATAAAGTACTTAAAAATAGGTTTGAAAAACTACTTCAAAGAAAAGGCTTAAAAAACTACCTAAAAGAAATGGCTTAAAAAACAACTTTACGATAAACTTAATGAAAGGCCATGTGGAGGTCTACCCATGTTGGTGATGAGTATTTGACTAAATTTGAGATTGTTATGCTCTGGTTTGAGTTTGATTTAAATTGAATTTTCAATTTGAAGCAATTTGAGTTAAGATTTCCAAGTTCTGGCTTGATCGATTACTGCCAAGTTCTAACTTGGTCGAGTAATGCCTCGCTGGCTTGTGTGATAGCATCTAGGCCTCCTCAAATCTGCTATCATGTTTATTTGGTTTTGGTGTTGATGATCAAGTCAATAATCATTAAGTTTTGAAGAACATTGGTTGAAGCATTAGAGAAGTATGCTGAAATGGCAAGGTTAAGGTGCTTTGTTACTAGTTTATGGCTTGAGAGTTGATACAAGCTAAGTAGCTAGGATTATTTTTTCTTGGGCCGTACTATAAAGGGGGACTGTGCACAAGTTAGTGAATTGGTTCATAAGGCTAAGACAAATTAGACTACTTGGAGTTAAAATTCTTAGTCATTCTACTCTTTGAATCAAAATCCTTCCTCATTCAAAGTCCAAATATGTGACGGATTAAATCTCATTTGTTCATTTCTTGAGACCAGCGCAAACTTAGCCAAAATCTACTTTCGCTGGACCAAAGTCCTCTTAGTCCGGCGCCAAAACATACTCGGCATAAAACTCTAACCGAGCGTTCACTATTCATGCCGGACCAATCTTTGCTATCTCAAAACTCAGTCCGGCGCAGTTGTATTCCTCTCTGTTAGACCTCCCTAGTACCAAATAGCTTGCTAGTCCAAGTATTCTTGATCAAAATCCTAACCGAACTCTATCCATTCACGACGGACCAAACAAACACTCTCATATATTTTAGTCCGGTGTAAGTCTTCTTCGCCGGACCAAATTCAATTTAGTCCATAGTGAAAGTTCCTTGAAGAAAACTTCTAACCTAGCACTCTTCATTTACGACGGACCAAATATTTCAGTCCGGCGTGCATATAAAAGTTTTATCTCTTCACCGGACCAAAGTCTTGTCTTCTATTCCTTAAGTCCGTGGTAAGTAAATTCCTTGTTCAAAACAAACCAAGCGTATTCCATTCATGCCGGACCAAATTCTGCTAACTCAAAATTCAGTCCAGCGCTAAAGCAATTGTCTCGGTTAAACTTATTCTATGTCAAAATGTTCGTTGCTACTCTTCTCCTGTAAAACCCTTCTACGGCAGACCAAAATATTTGGTCCAGCGCACACGTAAAATTCCCATATCCTTGCCGGACCAAAGTCATTCTTGCATTCTATGTACGACGGACCAAAATTTTCAGTTCGGGGTAATTTCTATTGTTTGGTCTGGAGTATTAGGATCAGTATCGCAGATTAGTCTGTGGCAAATGTGTTAAGCTTTCTTTTGACAGTCTGACACGTTCCAACGGTTAGTGTGGTAGGTATAACGGCTATATGCATTCCAGATGCCTATATAAGCATTTTCTGAGCCATCTACCATAGAACTTTTTGATCTCCTTGTTATTTTAGCATCCTTAGAGCATTCATTCTTACAAGGAGTCTGTGCTTCACTTTTGAACTCAAAAACCTTAACACTTTCAAGTGTTTTAGCTCTAAGCTTAAGTCTAGTAGTGGTGTGCTGAAGTGAACCAAGAGACAGGGCTTGTGTAGAAGTCTATTACTCTTGAATCTTTATGATTCTAGATGGCTTCGAGGCGGTGAATGTGTGACCTGTCCAAAGGACATTGTGGAAGGCCACCTTGTTGTGAGAGGTTTGGAACTCACCTCACCAGAGTGGTGAAAGAGTTACCTGAGTAGAGACCAAAGCTACTGCACTAGCTTTGGAGGAGCTATGCTTCAAGAGAAGTGCTCTAACGTGGAGTAGGAGAGTGTCTCCGAACCACAGGATAAATTCCTGTCTCTTTTGTGCTCTTTCTTACTGTTGAGTTACTTTCCGCTGTTGTTATTGCTTGTACTTTACATTCTATTATCTTACTGTGATTAGCTATCCTCTCAAGCTAGGAAATCATCCTATAAACTAAGAAGTTAAAATTTTCAAAAGTTGCCTATTCACCCCCCCTCTAGGCCTACTTGATCCTTCATTGTGATCGAATGGTTCAACTAAGATTAGGAATCTCTAAGTATCGAGTAGGGATGTTGCTAGATCGAGCGGACGCTTGGTCGATTATTACCAAGTTCTGGCTTCGTCAAGTAATAACCCATCAACTTGTGATTGAATGATTCTAGTAAGATTGGGAATCTCTAAGTATCGAGTAGGGATGTTGCCAAGTCGAGCAGACGCTTGGTTGATTACTGCCATGTTCTGGCTTAGTCGAGTAATGCCCTGTCGGCTTTTGGTCAATGATTTGAGTAGATTGGGAATCGCAAAGTATTAAGTAGGGATGTTGCCGGGTCGAGCGCCAAACCATCAGCCCGTCTCGAATCCTTTAGTTAGCCACAAGTTACTCAATTCGACTCATCATCTCATCGACTCGGCTCTGAGCTGAGTTACTCGATGTCCTTGAGATATGCATTTTGAATTTGTGTGAGAATTATTGCTGATCATTTTAGTCAATGCTATGTGATGTGTTTTCCTTGTTTTTGATGGTTGTAGGACAACGGTGCTAGGTCATGGTGAGGCGGAGGATGATCGGGACTAGACGAGATGTGTCGAAGGTCCAGACGGTCAAGGATCATTGAAGATGATCGGAGACGAAGTGGGTGCAAACCTAAAAGACAAGGAATGGATGAGATGCTAGCTTGGAGCTATTCTGATCAAGGAAGGTTGTTGGATCGCGGTCTAGATGATAGAGTAGCGAATCTAGTTGATTTGCTTTGAAAAACATATAAAAACCCGATATGTGTGTGGGTTTCGGGTTAGCCCATGTACATGTGAATGAGTCAATCCTAACCCTTGATGGTGGTCCTTAGGGTAGGAGAAACTCATCCAAGAGTGGAGAGTGACTCAAGAGTAGTATAAAAAAAGGGGTAGCGGTAGCCTTTCCCCCTCTAAAAGTTTTGAGGTTTTTGGTGCTTCTTTGAGCTTTACTCACCTTGTAGTGAGGCTTTGTAAACCTCCCTTCCAAGAAATCCAAAACAGATTTTCCTTATGCTTGAATTTACTTTCCGCTTTTATATTACGCATTAAATTTAGTAATTTACTTCGAAGCATTCAAATTCCGCACTTACATTCTTGCAACTTACTTACACGCAATCTAGATTTGCCTCCCCTCTTTCTACATGCTATTGCTTCTTATTTCAAAGAATTATTGTGTTTTTGTTGCAAGAGAATGATCTTCTATTCTTGAGTGATTCATTCTTGTAGGTAGTGTTTTCAGATATTTTGGCTTGAGTTTTTGTTTGTTGTGACAAATAGGAGGTTATCCAAGATCATCTTGATCATCAAAACCCTATAAGCAAGTTCAAGATCAAGTTCTTGTGTTTTGCTTGAATTTGGTGTGTTTTCTCTTCATGTTCAAAAAGGTTAGAACATTAACATCAATCCTTGTGATTGAAGATTGGAATAAGTTCCTGACATCCTTAAGATTACATATACCAAGTTTTGTGAGTTTTTGTTTAGCCGATCAAAAGATTCCTCAAATTTTCTTTTGAGTTTGTGCTATTTTTCTCTCTATTCTTGCTGCTGTTCTTGAGTCCAGTGCTACCGGCCTGAGCAATCAAGATTGTCTTAGTTGGATTTCTTGTGATGTTTTAATTTTATTTAGTGTAGGCTTGTTCGCATCACTTTATCTAAGGGAAAATTTTATTTGGGATCATTCACCTCCTCTCTGATCACCATCTCGATACTTCAATTGGTATCAGAGCCGGTTTTGCCTTTCCATAGATCTTGACCGGTCTCGAGAGCCATGTCGATAGACAAATATTCCACCAAGCCTCCTATCTTTTCTGGAGTTGATTTTCCTTTTTGGATGTCATGAATGGAGTCGTACATCACTGCCCAGGGCTTCCTGATTTGGCAGAAGGTGAAGCTCCCGTATGAGGTTCTTGCCGATGAGAACGTCATGGCCGACAATATGGCTGATATTGAGGTGAATGCTTAGGCAAAAAACATCCTCATATAAGGCCTTAGCCACAGTGCGTACGATAGGATATCTCATCTTTGATTCACTAACCAAATTTGGGTAACCCTCGATGCTTACCATGAGGGCACTACCCAAATCAAGATGGTAAGACAGGATTAGAACAAACGTGATTAGAACAAATTTGAACAACACATTGGTGAGAACCTTGATGAGTGCTTTGGTCAATTTACAAAGATTTTGAGTGACCTCTGAGCAGTCAGTTGCATATACCCTAACTCAAATAATGCTTAATATTTCTTGACCGCACTCGATCTTCGAGTTTGGAAGATGAAAGTGACCATCATCAAGGACACTACCAACTTATCGACTCTAACTCTTGACAGACTTTATTCCTAACTCAAGACTCATGAGATCGATGTTGTCTCAAAAGACGTAATCTCAATCGATGGCCTTGGTCACTGATCCCACCTGATCAACCTCTGATTCTTCTGTTGATTTTCCCTCTCTGCCAATTGCGAGCTAAACGATGATCAACTGAAAAAATTTTCACAAAATAAGCTTGCTCTTTTAGCTCACAAATTCTCTCATACATACAAAAGGGTGAAGGATAGGAAGAGAGGTGGCATGATCATCTGCTTCGAGTGTGGTAGCCCCAACCATATTCGGGCAAATTTCCTCAAGTTGGAGAAGGGCAAGAACGACACCAGCGATTCAACTAAGAATGACTACATCAACAAGAACCATAATAAAAAGCCTCCAGCTCGTGAGCCGGTACGTGAGAAGAAGTATCACATCTTCTCAAAGAACAAAAAGCTCTTCCACCACGTTCTTGAGTCAATCTCTCTGACACGGAGACATGGAGCGATGAGAGTGACGATGATCTGCAAGAGAAGAAAGGTGGCGACGACTTGACTGGCATGTGCTCCATGGTGGATGCCAACGACATCAGTGACTCCAAGCTCTACAGCAACTCAGACGAGATACCCTCCTATAACTAGCTCAATGAAGCTTCTACAAATTAGAAAAATTTCATACTAGAACTATAGCTAGGTGTACGGAGCTTGAGAAGTAAGTAGGTACCTTGACTTGGGAGATAGCTTCTCTTAGTTCTTCTCCCTCCCGAGTTTCTAAGGATTGTTCTTTGTATGATACCTAAAGACAATGCATGATAGTGCGCTTTTTGAACTGGATGGTCTCAGGTTGAAGGATGCTAGTTTTCTTCATACTCACTCTACTCCCTCATGTGAAAATTGCACTAAACTACTTGTTGAAATTGATGTCATAAGCACTCACCATAGGAACTTTCTACTAGAAATGATGAACTTGAATGTATGCTTCTAAGGACTCAATCAGCTCATGTGAGGGTTGTAGGCATCTAAAACTTGACAATAAATCTTTAAATGTCAAGTGTGCTAAATTTGCTAAGAACTTACTAGATAAGTCAGAAGAAAGTTGCTTGTGATGTGCTGAAATTGAGAGGGATTTGGACAAAATCCAAGTCGAACTTAGGAATAAGCTAGAGACCTAGACCCTTAGGATTAGAAATGTCCCTTGCATTTCTTGTGAGGCCCTCAAGGTTAAGGCAGCCGTGCTAAGGGAGAAAAATACACGTACTGGTAGTTCTTCTCTTCCTGGTTCTTCTTCTTCTCCCTGTTCTTCATGGGCCTTTTTCTTTTGGGAGTGTGAGTATCTCATTAGCACTCTCGAGAAGTTTGTAAGAGGTAAGAAGAAGCTCAATCTCATTCTATACCAATCCAAGATTAGACGATTCAATCAGGGTCTAGGATTTGACTACTTGGAGCACACTAGGACTCATCCTTCTACCATTGTGCATGGCTCCAAGAGTGGAGAGATTGTGGTTGCTCCCAGGGTGAGCACTATTGTGTTTAGGTCTGTTGGGATTATCAAGGGGACTTTTGACCAGAAGGTTGCTATTCCTACTGCTTCTGCCTCTAGCAAGGAGAAGTATACATGCATCTTCTGTCAAAAGGATGGACATTTGGCATATTTCTATTTCAGACACGCCAAGATCATAAGGTGTGAGCGTGTTGTTGCTCTTAGGGGTATTCAGGGTCATCCCCAGACTCTAAGTGCTCCTAAGGCACGAACTGCTTCTAAACAAGTTAGAGAGTAGCCTGTTTTTTAGAAGCATCTAGGACTCGGTATTCATGTTGTTCAGTCGAGTTTTAGTCTTAGAGTTGCTCGTGGTCAGTCTTTCCACCGTTTTCATGAAATTGCTCTTTTTTCATCAAAGTAGATATCAGCGGTGTGAGGTGTTTTCTGGTAGGAGATTCAGAAAGCTTCACTGCGATGGTCCAGCCTTTGGACCATGGCGGGCCAACCCAGTTTCATCTTCTAGATCTTCTACTAATGTTGTCTCTGATCTTGTGAGAGTTGAGCGTCAAAGAGACACTAGAGTCCAGTCTTCTTCTGTGACTGGTACTCTGAGGCATCGTGTGGTTTAGTATTGGGTTCCCAAGTCTTTCCTTTATCACAATACTGAGTCATCTCTCTCTCTCTTGGGTCTTGATCAGGTTCATTGGATGGGGAAGGGAGAGGTTTGGATTGTTGACTTCGGTTGTTCTTACCATATGACCGGAGACTCACATTGGTTTTCTTCCCTAGTCCGAGCCCCTGGTGATGAGTTGATCACTTTTGGGGATTCTTCTTCAGGTAGAGTCATTGCTAAAGGTACCATATGCATTAATAATAATTTTATTCCTAAGGATGTTGCCTTAGTAAGTAAGCTGCAATACAATCTGCTTTCTATTTCTCAACTTATCGATGACTCTTTCGAGGTAAGCT
Source organism: Guadua angustifolia (assembly GCA_036346375.1). Classification (NCBI taxonomy): domain Eukaryota; kingdom Viridiplantae; phylum Streptophyta; class Magnoliopsida; order Poales; family Poaceae; genus Guadua; species Guadua angustifolia. Next base: position 52,135,963 of record CM070500.1, read on the forward strand.
TGAAGGATCGAGATGGCGAATAGAGGGGGGGTGAATGGTCGCAAATAAATTTTCCCTCAAAATACTCCAACTAAAACCTCGAAAGGATCGCACAAAGAAAATCGTGAAAAACCCGAACAACTAGACAACTATGTGTACCCCTAGCTTGCATGGGTGAGTATCATAGAATATGTGGGGATTTTTGAGTCACAATTCTGGTTGTCTAGTATCCAAAATAAGAAGGAATCAATTCAACTCTTGCTTTTAGAAAGGAGATCAATTCAAATTACAAAAGCCACTTTAAGAAAAGCAAAAGCAAAATTTCCAGAAGCTATCCTCAATTTGAACAGGTGGTTGGTGGGCTTCTGCAGCTCAAGAAATTTTGAGAATTTTTCTCCCTATGATAAGATGAGTCATGAAGAACTTAACCAAATTTTACCTCAAAATCCTTACATAAAAATCAGTAAAAATCAAAGAACATAGATAGTCAGAAATTTCGAGCAGAAAGTTTGGGGCTCAGTTTTCACCTCATGGCGCCCAAACGGTGTAACAAGTGGACTCCAAAATTTTTCTACAGATGCATGTGGTAGTCACGCACCTTCTCCAAGAAAAATCAGTCAAAAATGATGTTTCTATATTTTTGAAAAAATTAAATACTAACTACTGTGCGAAGAACAAGTTCTGCACAGAGTTGCAACTTGAAAGAAAAGATGGTATCTACTCAATTCAATAGTGCAAAAGAGATGTAAAACCATATGAATACACTCAAGACATCCAAGATCAGCATTTAGAAGGAGGGGAGGCAAATCCAAATTGCAAGAAAGTAAATTGCATGAAAGTAAATTGCTGGAATTTAAATGCTGAATTTAAATTACGTAAAGTAAAGACATAATGTAAATGCGAAATTTAAATTCACAATAATGTAAACAAATTCTTTGTATTTCTGGTGGGAAGGTTTACAAAACCTCACTTCATGTGGGCAAAGCTCAAAAGAGCAACTCAAACCTTCAAGGGGAGGAGGCTACCCCTCCACCCCTATTTATACTACTCTTGGGCCACCTGCCACCCTTGGATGCAGCCCTCAACCCTAGAGAACTCATCTAAGGGCTAGGATTTGCCCACTCACACAGCCATGCAAGGGCTAACCCAAAATCCACACACATACCAGGTTTTCTTGCATGGTTTTCAAAGCATACTACCTAGACCCGCTAACCTATCAACTAGACCGCGATCCAATGGCCCTCATTGATCCACGCGGCATCTAGCTGGCATCATTTTCTTTCCTTGTCTTCTTGGCTTTCCTGGACTCCGTCTCCGATTATCTTCCGGCGATCTTCCGACCGTCTAGACCTCCGACGCTCCTCACCTAGTCCCGGTCATCCTCCGCCTCACCATGACCTAGCACCGTCGCCCTGCAACCATTAAAGACAAGGAAAAACCTTTCACATAGCAATGTACACACATATATTCAATGATTATCCCAAAATCATTAATCAATCATAATTTCTCTCAAAGTTTCGGTTGTACCGCCCCTAGGCTGGTAGCACTAGGAAAAGCAACCAACACTCAAATTGCTTCAAATAAAAAATCCAATTCAAATCAAACTCAATTTTAAATCAAATCAAGGTTAAATCTCATCAATTACTCATCACACACAAGGATAGACCTCCTCATGGTCTTTCAAAGCTTCAAGAGTAGTACCTGTAGAATCCTCGACTTATCATGGGAGTTGGTTTGCGGGATTTCTAAATATGGGAGGGTCTTTCGTGCTAATTTTCTGCTTCCTCTAGAGATTCTCTCAATTGTTTGATTGCTTCTTGTAACATCCCAAAATTTGAGTTTTGGAATGTTTAAGTTTGAAAATAAACCATTGCCTTTTTCTTGAATTAATCAAAGCTTAATCTAAAATTTCCAATAATGAAAATATTTAATTTTGAAAATGAACCATTGCCTTTTTCTTGAATTAATCAAAGCTTAATCTGAATTTTTCAATAATGAAAAGATTTAGTTTGATTAATCTATTCATCCAATAATGAAGAGCAAGTTCAGTTAATTCGAGACAAATTGAAGATAGCTCAAAGCAGACAGAAGAGTTATGCGGATTATCGTCGCTGAGATTTGAGTTTCGAACCTGATGATTATTTGTATCTTAGAGTCACCTCTCTCAAAGGAGTTAAGCAATTTCAAGTAAAAAGAAAGCTTGCCCCTAAATATGTGGGACCATTCAGAGTCTTAGAAAGAAGAGGAGAGGTTGCTTACAAGCTTGAATTGCCTCAGTCTTTTGCTGGAATCCATGACGTGTTCTACTTGTCGCAGTTGAAGAAGTGTTTGCGAGTGCTAGAAGAACAGATGTCGTTGGAAGCCATCGATTTGCAAGAGGATCTCACCTACAAGGAGCAACCAGTGAAGATTTTGTATGTTGCAGAGCGCATCACAAGAAGCATGTTCATCCGTTTTTGCAATGTCCAGTGGAGCAACCATTCAGAAGAAGAAGCTACTTGGGAGTGAGAAGTGGATCTAAAGTCTGAGTTTCCCCACCATTCTCTAGCCAGCCTAAATCTCGGGGTTAAGATTCCATTTAAGGAGGGGAGGTTTGTAACATCCCAAAATTTAAGTTTTGGAATGTTTAAGTCTGAAAATGAATCATTGCCTTTTTCTTGAATTAATTAAAGTTTAATATGAATTTTTCAATAATGAAAAGATTTAATTTGATTAATCTATTCATGAAGGAATTTTTCTGTATTTTTGGAGATTTTTCTGAATTTATTTGCTATTTATTGGAATTTATTTGATTTTAATTGAATTTCTAGAATTTAATTAATCAAAACATGTTTTTATTTTCCAAAAATGCGCTCGGGCTAAATCTTTGCCAGTCTGTCCATGTTCATCCGCTCGGTCCAGTCCGCATCGCCTGGCCTAGCCAGCCCGCGATCCTCCACCGTTGGATCTGTGCTGCTCGTGCAGCTCAGATTGTGCCACGTCGCGCGTCGCCGCCGCCGCCCGAAACCCTAGCCGTATCGCCGCTGTTTTTGGTTTCCATGTTGGGCCCGCCTCCCGAGGCTATTTAAACCGCCGCCGCACCCCGTCCTAGGTTCGCCTCATTGCACCGCCCCTGCCGCCTCTTCTCCCGTCCTCGAGACCCCTCCATTGCGTCTCGCGAGCTCGCCGGAGTCCTCTGCCACAGCCGCAAGCTTCCGCCATGTGGATCTTCGCCGTCGGTCCTCCTCCGCCTCTGCCGTTCGCGCCCTTGTGTTGCTCACGAAGTTCTCTTCCAAAACTGCCATGAGCCACGCTCGATCGGTACCGATTCACCATTCGTCGCGTTGTCTTCCTCGCACCCAACGAGTAGCTCTGCCCCTTACCGTCGCGCTCCACCGAGGAACCGTGGCCATTCGATCTGCGGTGCACATGCCCAATCATGCCACGTCGCCTTTGTCGCGATGCTTCTTCTCTGCCGTCTGATCCGCACTGAGCCCCAGATGCGTGACGTGTGTCCCACCGCATCAGCAACCACATGGCTACCTCATCAGCTACATCGTTAGCGTCTCATCGATCTAACCATCCAAGTTGATTTCATTATTAACCAACTATAGTGAACCAACCTAGGGTGACAAGTGAATCATGGTATACAACTAGCAAGGTAGGGTGTAATTCAAAGGGTACGATAGCTAATCACAAACTTATGTTGAAATCATTTATACACATAAAATAACAAGTGATAAGGTAAATCAAAATAGCATGCAATCTAGTTTATGGGTGCAACATGATCAAAGCACAACTTGCCTTGGGGTCTTGGTCTGAAAATAATTCTTGAGCTGCAAAATCTCCTTCCGAAGCCTCGCACAATTCAACGTCTACGCGAATCGAGAGAGAGAAAGCAAATAAGAACCAAAACTAAATAGCAAATAAACTCAAAAATTCAAATAAAAGCCACCATTAGAAAGATCTCATTTTTACAATTTTTTAGGAATTTGAATCACCTCAATCCGAGTTCGTATGCGAAAGTTATAAGGTTTTGAAGTTTGAAAATCCTGAAAAATACCCTGAAAATAGAATTTCCGAATTTAGTGAATTATTTTTATACGGAAAATCTGGATTTTTCGGCTCGGCTGACACATGTGCTTGCGTAGCGCCAACTCATCGCCACCTCAGCACCAACACGCCACCTCAGCGAATTCCGCTCACGTGGCGCCACATGTCGACGAAGCAGCAAGCCACATCAGCCGCGGCGCACGCGGCCCTAGGGTCATCGGCGGCGAGTGGCGAGGGTACCATCTAACTCACCTCGATGTCGCTAACACGATGACGCGCTCGGATTGGCGTTCCAGGCACTGGTTTTCGTCAGCGGCGAGGACTTCTTCTCCAGCGGCGACGGTCTCCACGGCGAATCCTCTCTCCGGTGTTGCTCGTGAGAGCGGCGGCGCGACGAGGTGCCTCGATCTGGCGAAGCCAGCGAGCTCGATTTGGGGCTTCGTCGGTGACCGGACGACAACGAATCAGCGGAGTTCCTCCTCGGCTGCGCCTCGACAAAATCTTCGATTGCGGCGACTACGCGGCGTCTCTTAGGCTACGACTTGGAGCTTCAAGGCTTTGAGAATTCCACACGGTGCCTCCTTTTATCTGGCGCGAGTGGGCGGATAAAACAAGTTCAGTAGCGGCGTCCATGGAAAATCGCATGATGAAACTCGACTCGACGCAGCGAAGAAATCGACTTCGAGGACGATGCACTGGGCCGGACGATCAAAATCCGATGGCAGATTAATTTGGGACTTCCCTTTTATACGCACGATGATGAAGGCCGTTGGATGATAATCCAGCGATCGATAAAATTCCCTTTTAAAGCCGTTCGGCTGCCACGATGTATGGTAGGGGCCGTTCTTATTCATTCCATATTTTCTCGAATTTCCTATTTTAATTATTTCGATTAAATGTTTTGATTTATTTAAAGCTTTAGAAATACTCTAAAAATTTCCAGAAAATTCTCAAAAATATTTTGAGCTACTCTGGACTTAAATAAAATATTATCTCAAAATATTTATTTTGCAAATGTCTTTTTATAACTATTTCTTGATAAAAGATAATGTATTTTAATTCAAAAGAATTCAAATAAATCTCAGAAAATCCAAATAAATTCAGAAAATCATAAAAATCATAAATGGCAATAAAATAATATTAATTAATTAAAAAGACTAAAAATTGGGATGTTACAGCCGTCCACCCACGTGCCGCCCCGTCAGCAGTGACATCAGCGGTGACGTCAACCCTGGCATTGTTCTGTGAACCTAGTCCACCGTGGACCAGCGCCATCTCGTGGACTCGGTCCATGGACCGTGGGTCCCGCATATCAGCGAAATACAGATTTCGAATTTATTTTTATTTTGGGAAATTGATTTGCTGATGTCAGCGATTGCGCAATAAATCAATTTTCTTGTATAAAAATAAATCAAGAAATTCGGATTTAATCTTTTTCAGCCTTTTTATCTGAATTCAATTTTTCGGAGGCCCATTCTTGCTCATACAAACTCTGATTGAAGCGATTCAAATTTCTAAATTTTTCTAAAATTGAGCTCTACCTTTTAGATCTATTTATTTTTAGTTTTAAGGTTGTTTGAGTCTCTGTTTGGTATTTATTTAGTTTCGTTAGTTTCTTTTCCAGTAGACACAAATTCCAGGGAAGCGAACAGAGACTTTGAAGACCAAGACTCAGCACTAGATCAGCAAGGCAAGTCGTAACCTTTGCTTGCTCATATTGAACCCATGTTTGCAAAAGTACTTTGTTTTGTACAATTCAATATCTCATTAGGTCAAGATATTGAATTGTGGCCATTGCCACTGTTGTAAAACTTGTTGTACCATGGCAGGGTATGCCATTGGTCTTGTTTGAACAAAATATTTTCCCTCAAGCAAGTGATCGTGCAGTAAAGAAGGTGCTTTCTAGCACATTGGGATGTGGTTGTCTTGCTTGAGACATTTTAAGGACTTAATCTTATACGCCATTAAACTGGGCATAATCGTGCAACCACAAGTTTGGTATGGGACAGACCTAGCTGATTAATTAGCAATGTTTAGTCTTGGGTACTGCCAATTGTTGGTGTGGGTTCCGGGATGGACGGGTAGATTCACATGGCTCAAGAGGGGGCCCCGAGGGGCGAAACCTTAGAGGGCAGTACTGAGTTTAGACATGCATTGTAAAGGTTTTGTCATGATTTCTCTGCTGGCACACTAAAGAAAGTGTGCTTATGGCCAGGCGCAAGGAGATTATCATGTCTTGTGTTGGGACCGGATTTTCCAAATTCGAACCCTCTGTGTATATCCATGCTAGTCCAGGAACAGCTAGCACACGCAGTGGAAACAGGGATGATAACACAATCATATCACGAAATAAATAATATTTATTAAGCAGGAAGAATTAGCATTATGGTCAAATTATTACAAATAACCAGCCTCATGGCTTAAGTTCAATAAGAAGTAGCGGAAATAAAATAGTAGCAGCAGAATGAGCCAATCCATATGCCCAACAAGTCAATCGGAAGTACTGCGTCCTAGTAGTCCGGATCGTCTTCATCATAACCACAAGCATAGAACTCGTAGTCACCTTCAGCTTCAGCACATTCTTCTGTGGAAAGTTGGGAAGTTGCAAGGGTAAGCACAAAATGTACTCTGCAAGTCTTGGAAACCTAATGCATGATAACTATATGCATGGCTAAACAATTGAAGGCATAATATGGTTCATTTGGCATAAAGCAGAATTTAACTTTAAATACCAATAGTAATTTTGTAAAGTATCATTTAACAAAATGTAAGTAAATAATAATTGAATTTGATGTAACAACTACACAGGTTCCAACCACCTGACTGGCTCCAACCGCCAAGCCAAAACCCGAGAGTTACAACCACTCATGGATTCCCAAACCATCATTTTCATTTAAAACAAAACCATAAGGTCTGCAATGTGCTAGCGTACCTTGCCTGCCCTTGACCGTGGGCACGGCTACTTAAATAGTTTTAACTCTGTAGAGTGTGTACAACTTTACCCACAAGACATGATCGACTCTTGTCGCCATGCAATTAACACACTTCCTTTGGTGTGTCGGCAGAGAGATCATGACAAGGCCTTCACAATACATGACCTCGCTACTAACCCGCCGCTAAGGTTTCACATTGTTAGGGTTCAGACACCAGTCTGAAGCCCCTCTTGCGCCTTGCGAGTGTCTACATCCGGCACCCACATTCAACCAAATAACGAAGCCAATAACGAGACGCACAAATTAATTATCCAGGTCATACCCATATAGACTTGTGGTTGTACGGTAGTGCTTGGTCCATGGTAACACATGCTTCGGTTCTTAATTGACTAGGGCGGAACATTCACTTTACAAGATCTCGTGCATCCAGCACCCACCAAACATCCATCCGGCTTGGTCTAAGCCATTTCCACTTTAATTCAATTAAATAACAGCAACACCAATTGCCACAGTCTCACAAATAAGTTTGAACAATGTTTGCAAAGTTTTCCATAATGGCATTATACCGAAACGTTTAAGCAGGACTAAGCAATTCTACCGTCCCATACTACACTATTAGTTATCATCAAATACAGTAGCTAGTACCACTTAGGGTGTCAAAGGTTGTCATGATTAAAGTCAATGAGTGTATACCACAACTGGAATTTAGCTAAACCTCAACACCACAGTTAAAGTATTTTGCGTAAAAGTAAGCATGCAAAATTTAAAACAACATAAGGTTTTCATAAAATTTGGGGTCAACATGTTCAAGGAAGGATTGCCTTCGTTGACTCCTGCTGGTTCTACCTCTGCCTGATGATTCGCCTACGCTTCGACTGTGTCATCTACACGTAAAATGAGACCAAATAAATAAAATAAATTCAAAAATTGAAAATAATGGTACTGAAAGATAAATCATGAATTCAGATCAATTTAGAAATTTGAGTCATTGAAATCGGAGCTCGGACGAAGGAGAACGGGCTCCTGGAAGTCTCTCGGGAGAGAAAATCAGGAAAAAAATCAGAGAGGATGACACGTGTCAACACGTGATTGGATGGAATATCTGATTTTCGAAAAAATCAGAAAAAGGAAAAAGAATTCCCGCTGACACATGGGGCCCACATGTCAACGGCTTGGCACACCGTAGACCGGGAGCATCGAGGGGCTCAAGGGGGTGATGAGGCGGGACACACTGACGTGGCGAGACACGCGGCGGCTAGGGCTGAAGTGGCAGCCACGCGGTTGACATGGGGTGATGATGCGGCACGGTCTCAGGATGCTGACGCAGCACAACCACGCGTCGCATATCCGGTGGCAACGCGAGATCGGGCGGTTGAGAGGCGAGGGCGCGGAAGAGGAGACATGGCGCGATCCGAGACGTTGGGGGATGATCGGACGGCCAGAATCGGGCGGAGCAGATCGACGGCGAGGCGGAGGTGCTTTTCCACCGGACGCGAGGAAGAAGACGCAATATGCGGCGGAACTGGACCGGATCGGGCGCGAGTCTATGCGGATCGGCAAGAGGATGATGCGGGCGACCCGAAAATGCAACCCATCACGACGGAGACTCACCGACGACGGAGATATACACGGTGGAAGGTCTCGGGCATGGTGATGAACTTTAGCGAGCACGTTCTCGATGACGAAGAGGTCTCGGACGGCACGAAGGAGGTCGGTGGATGCGGGGCGGAGCGGGGAACACAACGCGGGTCATGGCGGCGGCCACGCGCGAAATCCAAGAGCGGCGACGGTTAGGGTTAGCACGGCTGGCGGCGGCGGCAGCGACGATGTGGCACGATCAGAACTGTCCGCGAGGAGATGATCAGACGTCCAGCAAAGCTTGGCTATGTGGGCAAGGGACGACCGCTAGATTGCTATCCAACGGTACCAGCTCTAGGGTTTGACTGACGCAATTTGGTCGGGAAGTGGTAAGCGAGAATGGTAGGAAGGAGTGGGCGGAGGCGGTGAACGAACGAACGGGCGGAGAAAGGATTCGGCCCGAGGAGAGGAGAAAGAAATTAAAACATTTCCGAATTTAAGAAGTTCCAGAAATTCAAATAAAAGCAAATAAATTCAAATAAATAGAAAATAAATTCAGAAAAATCTTCAAAAATGCAAAAAAATTCCTTGAAGTACAAGGAACCCAACAAAAACTGTAAATCTTTAGTTTGATAGATAGATTAGTCAAATTAAATCCTATTATTCTTGGAAAATTCAAATTAAGCTTTATTTAATTCAAAGAAAATGCAAATGCTTCATTTTGAAATTCAGACACTGAAAAACTCAAATTTTAGAATGTTACATCTTGGTCCCAATGACATTCTGTAACAAGACATGATATTGGTCCCAAGTGAGTGTTCAAAAACAACCAGAGTGGGGATGGGGTTGTCATTCGTAACAAGGCTAGGCTAGTTGCACAAGGTTTTTCTCAAGTTGGGGGTCTTGACTTTAAAGAGACTTTTGCCCCTGTAGCTAAACTAGAAGCTATTAGGATCATGCTTGCTTTCTCTGCATTCTAGGGCTTCAAGCGCTATCAAATGGATATCAAGAGTGCATTCCTCAATGGCTATATTGAGGAAGAGATTTATGTCAAGCAACCTCTAGGATTCGAGAACCCCAAGTACCCGAGCCATGTCTTTAAGCTTTTCAAAACTTTGTATGGACTTAAACAAGCCCCTAGAGCATGGTATGAGAGGCTTAAGTCCTATCAACCATGGTTTCAAAATGGGTAAGTAGACAAGACTCTGTCTAACAGACATTAGGATTCACATTCTCTCCTCATCCAGATTTATGTGGATGTTATTATCTCTGGTGGCTCTTCGCATTCTGTTATGTTTCAGTTTTCAGAAGTGATGAGCACAGAGTTTGAGATGAGTATAATGGGCAAGTTGAGCTACTTTCTCAGCTTCCAAATCAAGCTGACTCGGGATGGTACCTTCTTGCATTAAGGCAAGTACACTCAAGACCTCCTGAGATGCTTCGATATGTCTGATGGGCAGCCAATGATGACACCAATGGCCACCACTGCTGTCCTCGAGCCTAACAAGGATGGTGAGCCTGCTGATCAAAAGGTGTTCCAGAGCATGATCGGCTCCCTTCTGTACCTCACTGCCTCGAGGTCAACATACATTTTGTTGTGTGTCTGTGCGCTCGATTTCAGACTTCTCCTCGCACCTCTCATCATCAGGCGGTGAAGCTACTTGCCAGCCATGGTCATATACGTCAAGCCCGATTAGTTAATAACAAACTAAGGTTGTGTTTGGTACAGCTCCAGCTTCATCAGATCTGTGGAGCTGGAGCTGTGGGTATATTAAAAGTGTTTAGGTAGGTCATCTTATTTACATTTTAGACTAAGAATATAAACTTAATTCACTTTATTTTAGCCTATAAGTTTCAGATCTGAGATGAAGTTAGGATCTGAAACTCTACCAAACAAGGTCTAAGTGTGAATAAAGAATATAAAATGCAGTGCATGCATGACTGGATCGACTAATCGTTTTACTGACTAGACGTTTAGTTCGACTAAATTTTCAGTAAATATTAGTTACTAAACGTTTAGTAATATAAAGTTCGGCTAAAATATAGTTACTAAATGTGTTACTGCCTGGATCGACTAAATATTTTACTGACATAACTACACGTAGTCAGTAAAATATAGTAAAATGTAGTAATATGTAGTTTGATTAACATAGGCCAGTAAAATGTAGTAATATGTAGTTCGGTCAAAAAAATGAATCAGTAAATGATAGTAAAGCATAACACATTGCGTCAGTAAACGGTAGTAAAAACATAACACATCATGTTATCATTTCATAGAAAGCACGTCTATAACCATTCTACGGTTCTAATATAGCAGTAAATTTAAGCTATGCAAATAGTAATACTACACAATAGATATAGTAAAATTTGTCAATTTGTTTGTGTTCGTAACCTAATAACTACTATTTATTCATCTAGTAACAGTGTCCAAATAAAATAATAATCGAACCATGCATTACTATCTTATTTACTACATTTTACTATAAGACAATGAAACAGAATTACTTTGAATCAATAACGTAGTCAAACCACTAAAAAAAGTGTTTTACAGTTTGTACATGTATTTGTTCATTCTTTTTTTTAGCCATAACTTTTTATTCATAACTCTAATTCACAAATGTTTTCATCAGTAGATTGCTGATGACGAGAGGAACAGAATGATATAAATTTCGCTAATAAATAGTAAATTGATATTCGGTTAGAGTAAAATTTAATATATGTGAAGTTTATTACTGAAACTTATATTGCGCTATTCCTCTCATCGTCATTAATCTACTGGTGAAATTCTTTCATGAATCGCAATTGTGACTAAAAAGTTATGGCTAAACAAATAAAAAACAGATTTAATGTACAAAGTAGAGAACGCATTTATTAGTTGGTTGGCCACGGTTCCAATGCAGTAATAGTTTTATTAATTCTTTATAGTAAGATGTAGTAAACAAAGTAGTAAAAGTTAGTGTATAAAATAGTAAAAGGCAATTACTAATCCTACATAGATTAGTCATTTTAGTAGTAAACTTTTATAAAAAAAAACTATACGTACAAGTTCTGAAAAATTTTCAAAAAATTACTATATGTAGGGGATATGAGCTTCTATAGCCCTGTAAAATTTGAATATCAAACTCAGTCATATTTGAAATATATGAAATTAACAAGTGCTAGTTAGTGATGAATAGTAAATGTATTATTTTCATATCTTAAAATGTGACTGAGTTTGATATTCAAATTTTACAGAGCTATAGAAGTTCATATCCTCAACATATGGTGATATTTTGAGAATTTTTCAAAACTTATACATATAGTTTTTACAGACTTTTACTGCCAAATGAAAAAAAACTGTTCTGAAAAATTCTCAAAAAATTACCAAATGCAGGGAATATGAGCTTCTATTGCTCTGTAAAATTTGAATACCAAATTTAGTCACATTTGAAAGATATGAAATTGACAAGCGCTAATCAATGTTGAATAGTAAATTTGTCATTTTTATATCTTTCAAATGTGACTGAGTTTGGCATTCAAATTTTATAGAGTTGTAGAAGCTATATCCCCTACTTATGGTAATTTTTTAAGAACTTTTTAGAACTTGTACATATAGTTTTTATGGACTTTTACTGCCAATTAACTAATCTGTGTAGGATTAATCCAATTATACTATCTGATAGTAATTTCTAGTTATAGATGTAGTAATTTCATGTTATAAAAATACTAATTTCTTTTACCAGTCAATAAAATTACTATTTAATAGTGATATTTATATCATTTTATTCATCTCGTCGTCAGTAAGCTACTGATGAAAACCATTTACAAATCCGAGCTACCAATAAAAAGATATGATTGAAATAAAGAAAAAACTGATTCATGTATAAACTAGAAAACGTATTTTTTAGCGGGGTGGACACATTGCTGATTTGGTAATAATACATTCGTTGTTGTACTAATTCAATAGTAGTTTCATCCATGTTTTACTAGCGATTGGTTTAGTCCACACAGGCCTACGCGGGATGGTTTGAATGCGGTTCTCTAGTCGAAGCATCACAGCGACACGGCACGCGTGTAGAATAGGCAACATTGCGCGCACGCGTAGAATAATGCTACCGTGTGTGTATGTATGTATGTATGTATGTATGTATGTATGTATGTATGTATGTATGTATGTATGTATGTATGTGTGCGAGGACTCGTACCATGGGTACCCCCAACGGCCCAGGCTGACGAATGGGATGCCCCATGTCCAGCTTTGGCCCAAGGCCCCGCGGGGCCACGAAGGACTTTCGTCCCCGACCGAGGGGCGGTCCGACCCCCGCCATGGGTCGGGCACCTCCCGACTCTCGACCAAGCCGACCAGAGGGAGGTCCGACCCCCGTCATGAGTCAGGGCTCCCCCCGGGCTCTGACCCCTGTCACGGGTCGGGTGCCTCGCAAGCTCCGACCAAGCTAACGCAATCTCCGCCACCGTCGCCAATCAACCTCGAGTTGGCCACCTTACGGATCTGACACTCGGGGTGGCCGTGCGAGGCGGTGGCTCCTTCCCAAGGTGGAGGTGCAAAGTCAGCGCCGATCTCATCATCCGATCACCCATAGTGGGGATCGCTCTCTCCGCGGCGCCAGAGCCGAACTGTGGCGTCGGCCTTGGCAGCGCTTGAGAGGATGGGTGCGCCAACTCCCTGCACAGCAGAAAACCACGCCACCCAATGTGTCTACTACCCAGCATGGGGCGAGCAGCGCCGGTCAGTCGCCAAGACCAGAGACCGGAACTCTTAGGCGTAGGACACCCCATCCTTTCCTTTCAAGTTCCCATGTAACCTGCCCCCTCCGTCTATACAAAGGGAGGCAGGACCCTCAGGGAAGGGGACGGCTTTTAGCACGCACTGCTCAAACGCTCCTACAGCTTTGAGCCCTAGCTTTCCCGAGCTCCCGAGCTCTTTCACTCGTACGAGGCGCCCAAGGCCAGGCCTTAGCCCTCGCTTGTAACGCAGTGCAGCCATCTGCACCCAAAGTAATATAGAACCACCACACGAACTAGACGTAGGGACATTCGGTCCGAACCAGTATACTTCTTGGGCTCCCTGAGTCTAACCATTCAAGGAGAGGGAACGCGCGGCCCCTTAACTTACAAATTTACTTGCCGGTATACGAAACACCGACAGTATGTATGTATGTATGTATGTATGTATGTATGTATGTATGTATGTATGTATGTATGTATGTATGTATGTATGTATGTAGATAGTAAAATATATACCGTCATGTGAGAGGGTTTAGCAACATGTGGAATTTATGCGGTAGTAAAATCTTACAACTCATTAAGTAATTTGATGTTCATTCAATAGTAAAATATGATTCATGTAGTGTTTATTGGCGTGACTTCCTCTCGTCGTCAGTAAGCTACTTATGAATACTGTTTGTAAATCGAAGATACCAATAAAAAGTTATTGCTAAAATAAAGAAAAAAAATTATGTACAAACAAGAAAACGCATTAACTAAATGGTTTGCCACGTAGTTGATAGTCAACTGTGACAATTCCGTTGCACTGAGTACAGGTATACATGGCTCGGTCGGTCTGCGTAAACTGGCTGGGATGTAGAATAGCTATTATACACATAGATATAGAATAGTATATATGTGTGTGTGCGCGTGAGTGCACACGCATTTTGTTGGTGAACGAAGATGAATGGGATGTGGTGGTACAGAATGGATAGGATTATCCTAGACGAGATGGTACATAGAGGGCATTTTGGTTGCCTAAATAGGATGATATAAGATTTTATTTGATTACTTAGATAGAATGATACAGGATGGTACAAGAATGTTTGGTTGAAGGGATAATATTGGTATGGTAACCTCTTGTCACTAAATGTGGTGAGTTTACCTATCATAATTGTTGCAATAAAAATTTGTAAGTCTAATTAAAATTTTATTTCCTATAATTAAGCCATACATAATATTCTTATATAGTCTAATTAAAATTTCATTTCCCATAATTAAGTGATATGTAATATTCTTCTTTCAACATCAACCTAGGAAGATGATGACTGCGAGAGAGAAGGTGAGCGAACTCCCGCCCTTGTGAGGAGTGTGTACAGGCACATCCTATGCTAATCGGTTCGGCCAATTCAGGCATACGAGTTCGTACAGGATATTCAAAGAATATTTCTAGAATCTATTTTATTTCATCCTGTACGAGATAGTTTCATACACTCAACTAAACGCATATATCTAAAACCTATCTTGAACCATCCCATTCAGTACCTCCAGCAGTTTTTACCAGGCTTGCTGACACGAAGACGTAGGGAAGATGGAAGGCAGGACCATCCGTGAAAAAAAAAAAAAAAAGAATTCCTAGATCATGTGAGCCAGGTTAGAGACATCACACACGTGTTGTCCCACGCCAGTTACAACCAACGAACTAGCAACGTACTCGTCCTCTGTTCCATGGGACAAAAAACACACAGCGCAATAGTGCCGGGTCATTGCTTTGTTTTGGTCGTTTTTACATCAATTGCTGCATTTTTTTTTTTTTGTAGACGACACTAGTTCAAATACAGAAAACGTTATCCACATGAAAGTAATAGTAATCTAGCGTTCAGACAGTGCTAAATTAAGCAGTGTGAACTTCTACAGTGTCACTCTACTAACAACTGCAGACATAAACAAAGTTCAAGCGCTCACGCTTTTGACATTCACCTATCTGCAAAAAATCTGATCGTTGAAAGCATTCATCCTGCTCAGGACCAAGGCTGCCTGATAGGGTTGTACTTGACCATGAAATGGTGAGACCATCGCTGAGGCGCTGGGAATAACGAAGCTCCTGATTTCGATGAAATAAGTCCCTAGCCGATGCTTTCTTTCGTCTTGAAAAGTTGAAATTCTTTATCAACATGATGTCTTTGAGCTGGCTTGGTTCAACTGTGATCTTAGTGTAACAGAGTAACTGCAAAGCAGAAAAGTTTTCAGTCAATATTAGGGATTTTTCTTTGTGCATTTCCACATGACACTGTATTTATGCCCAAAATTGTACTTCAAGAAGCACCAAGACTGATGCAGTTAATACTTATGTAACACAGAAGCATATAAAATAAAATTTTTCCAGGGAACCAAGACCAAAAACACCAATACAGCAATTAAAGTGATATAATTTCGAAGAATTCAACAAAACCTAAGAGGTTTTCAAGCCCTAATTTCTTTAAAAAAATATTTTTTAAAAAATGATATGGAAAGCACCCAACACCTACTTTTTCAAATTCTTCATAAGCTACAAAGAAAAAATTGTAGTAGCATGGACCTTACAGTAAGCTCCTAATTTGATCTGGAATCTTTATGTATATTTTTTGCTTGTTCTTTGTGGATATCTCTCCATCGGTATTATATAATACATCACATGTAAGCACCGATCAAAACTATTCATTTTTTGCATCTAAACTATGTTCCAGATCTAATAGAGCTATTTATTAAAACTAGCAAGGTAAGAGCATCTCCAACAGTTCCTAATATTTAGACTCCCAATATTCTTAGATTGGGACCTTCCCAAAAAATTTTGAGTCTACAAAATATCTTGTTCTCCAACAGTTCCTATATTTTCTCCCAAAAACACCTTTGAATTGGTCCGGTGGGCCATCCTGGGCGCGAAATAATGTTGATTGGGAGCACGGACAGAGCGCACAAAAATGAGGAGTCGGGGTGCTGTTTTTGGGCGTGCCAAAATTTAAGGAGCTAGAAAGAGGAACTGTTGGAGTACTTTTTTTTGCAATCAAGCCCAAAATCAGATTTTGGGAATGGATTTTAGGCACTGTTGGAGATGCTCTAACCCACGCACTTGCGGGGGCATGATCCTTAAAGCACGTTTAAATGGATTGGCAATACATAAATGATTTTGCTTTTTTTAAAAAACAGGTAGTTGCAAAGCTATATATATATATATATATATATATATATATATATATATATACTCTTTTTCCCAATACCACCTGTAAGCCCTCAAAATTAGGACCCACCAAATTAAGCACTAGATGTTTTGCTTTTTTGGGAGAATTTCTAGCATCTCTCTATTTTTTCTTATCCACTCTAAAATGCCTGTCATGGACTTTTAGTATATAATAGATTTAGTTTCCTAATCTAAAATTTGGCTGTTCAGAAACAGTTGGTCAGACAATTCTACCACTCCCATATAATTGTCCCAAAGACGACAACCTTTCCATGTAAACTAATTTGGGATGGACTGAAATGGAGGTATCCAGTAGGTCAAACAGTGATTAAATGACCTTTTTTTGCTGTGTTAACTGCTGCAGTGAGCAGCCTTTTGGATAAAACGAGTTAATAGAAACAGGTCAAGGTCTTAACAACATACCTGTCAGCACAACAAGCGCAGTTTAAAGTGTATTAGAGAACAAATGATCATGTGTTGTCCTGATGTCATACAGGCAATGTTCTCAACAACTTAAGAGCATGACTCCAGTGTGGGCTTTCTGCAAGAACAATCCGCTTCAATAGTGGCACTGCTCCAGCAGCAATTATTGCTAGGTGATTCTCAGGATCCATGCTCAGATTATACAAGACAGCTAGGCTAGCTTCCAACGCATCTGCATCACCTTCTTCAATCATTTTCACAAGTGGAAATATTCCTCCAGCTGTGGCAACTGCACTTGTGTATTCCACCACACCTCCAGATATTATCTTCTTCAGCTCTATGACAGCATTTCTTTTATTTTCAAAAGAAACTGAGGTCATCATCTGCTCAACTAATCTGGGAATAGTCTCGTAGATAGTTATCTCCATATCTACACTAGTGACACCCTGATCTCCTGATAAACCAGCCACTGATTCTAGCTTAACGAGGCATGCTACGAGCCAGTCCTTTGACTGTAGGGTAATACTGGACTGGAGCATTCTTCTCAACAGAGCAAAAAATTTCTCTGTACTTATGCTGCGAACAAAAAGATCAAAGTTCAGTAATTTTGTGAGCACCCTCACAGTTGCAGACACTGCTTGACTGACTTCTTCAATCACAGGAGTAGGAAGCTCATCAAGGTTTTCAGGATGGCCATTTGTCCCTGTTAGATAGCTTAAAAAATATCAGTATAGCATCACTTAGAGATGTGAAGCATGCATACTAAAGAAAATGTGGCTTATCATAATGGTACTCAACAAAAAACTTTCTTGTGAAAGGTAGAAAATCTGCCTTACACCTCAATAGCATCATTCTTAGTTAAATGTCATCTATGCCAAGTGTATTTACTATATATACATCATGTGATTCCACGTTATCTACCACATAGCACTTATGAATAGAGAGTAAAAAGCCAACATCACCATTACAAAGCAATTTACACAGGATGACTATGATGTAGGTCTGGCTGGGTTACTGCAGGGCCTTCTTCAATTACGTCAGTAAAACACAAGAACTCTCAATCAAAAAACGAACTTCAGACAGGATGCCCAGGCTTCATAAAAGTACTTCCTCAATTTGAACAGTCAATCTCCATGGTTCCAGAATGAATCTACCGCAATTTAGCATGGCTTGGTGTGAAAACAAGCTTAATGAACATCATGTTCCAGAATGAATCTACCGCAATTTTAGATCTTCATGTGGCATCTATTTCAAAATGCTGTCCTGACCAATTGTAACATGATCAGAAGGAATTGGCCTGGGTATCCTAGCTGCTATTTTTGTGATGATAATGAACATCTCAGAACCTTTTCTTTGAATGTGCTGTTGCGGAGGTAGTCTGGGGAATTGTACCTCATTGTATTGACTGCTACACATTGGGTGGGGGCTGTCAGCCACCCAACTTCTATTCCCCAATTCTTTAGATGGATTTCTATGACTTTGCCTAATGGTGATCACTTCTAAATGATTGGTTTGGCTGCTACATGGGATATCTGGCTGCTATATGTTGGGCTATCTGCAAGTTACGAAATAGAGCCTGCTTTGAACGATGTCTAACTCATTCTCATGTGGATGTTGTTTGTTATGCTTGCTCTTCTCTGCAGTATTGGGGGCTCAGGAAACTTCACTAGCTGGCGCTGAACAACTGCATCAAATAGCGATGCGGGCATCTGGAGCTCCAAGAACAGGTCCACATCTTCTTCCTGTGAGTGATGGCTTTGACAGTTGAAAGCCTTTAATTCCACAGTTGCTCTTTTTAAGAAACTGTGATGGTGTATGGAATGTTTTGGCTGTCATAATTAGTTAGTACCTTCCTGGAGTCGTAGGATGTGGAAGAATGGTTGAAATTCTGGGCGCCCTGTTCTCTGTTTGCTTGTAAAGCACCATGTTTCAGGTCGGCATTAGGCTAGTGTGGAACTCTTTAACTCGTTGTAGGTTGTAGAAACAGTTTCCGTTTATCTTGAATGGAAATGGGGACAACCCGTTATCAAAAATGTGCATTAGAATTTTCAAATGAACCCAAAAAACCTCTTTAAATCTTGATGCTTTCTTGCATGCATGTTCTTTTGTTGAGGATTATTATAATGAGAGGCTATCTTATTATGTAAACACCATGCCTATCTACATCTTTATTGACATGTATAGAAATGCAGACATATCAGTATGCTGCACCTAGCACATAAATCTTGGGTAAATGAAATATATCAAATAGTACTCAAAACAAAACCATTTCATGATATAGAAAAAAGCCAAATAGTCATGTGTGCATCTGTATTTTTTGGGGAAAAATGAACCAAACCATTTACCATGAATAAGCCCCATTTCCAGAACAGCTTCAATTACTGACCCAGCGCAAGCAGCAGTCATCGCAGTAGCGTGTTGTTCAGAAGCTGCTAAATACTCCAGTACAGAAGCGACTTTTGCTTGCAAACTTGGCGAGGCTTCCTTCAGAACTTTGGTTAAGCGTGAGATGACATCAAAGTCGAAGATCAACTCACTACAAGCATTATAAGCATCACATCAGTATGCCGTTCTAAAAGGCACAAATGATGCACAACAAATCTCAGCAGGTTAACCATAGATGATAAAATCACTTGTTTGTACATATTTTTTTGGAAAAGAATGATTAGATCTGATCCAGTGATCCATTCAAAGCATGAGTTCACAACTCACAAGCATTTAGATAAAGTGCTGAATCACATTAACTGCAATGAAATACACAGCTATTGAAGGCAGTTTAATCAGTCACTGAGCTGCTTTTCTGAAACTCCTGTAACCATGGACTTGATCAATCAATGTACTTGATCTAAAGTAATCAACTCTGATAAAGACAAAAAGAAGCATATAGACTCTTTTCTCCTTAGTTCTCAAAAACAGCTTGGTATGATATGAATTCAAGCTTGTCCCTCAAGGGAGGGAACTTTTTCACCAGTAAAAGGTACATCATCCAACCCTAAATAAGAATGATTTTAGAAAAAAATATTCTTGTACCTAAATAAGTGTTATTTTTCAATACAGAGATAATTGTACCTAAATAACTAATTAACTATTGTTACAGGATTTCAAGGTGAAATTTGTCCAAAGCACCCCTATCTAAATAGTTGTACGGGTAATTAATAATAGGACATTAATTAACTGTACCAAAGCAGTCAATTTCCTTCTCAATGCCCCAATGCTTGACCTCAATTATTAGGAGTAATATAGTGATATAGGGACAAAATATGGGTAGGATAGTTATCTCATACCAATTCTTAATATGTGTGAATGAAGTAAAATACCATTTATTTATGGATAGACAGAATAAGAATTGACGGACCTTTTGTGAACTTCATTTAAGTAAACAATATTCAGATATGTAAGAAGACTGTAACGAACCTAGCCATTTCTTCTTGTTTTGAAAATGTGTGGGAAGTTCCACTGGGTCCACCATCTATGTCACCTTGAGTACTCCTTTCAGCATGCACTACAGCCTCAGACTGATTACTAGCATGGTTATCAGGCTGATAAATTCACAACATTGTAATTCAGGTTTGAAAAACACAATAAAATACCATTGACATATGTAGAAGCCTAACTCACCACAGCAATCTTGCTGATCCCTGTGTCAAATATTCGAGAAAGTGTATTAATTATCTGCATCAAAATTGTCCAGTTAGTACCTGACCATGACAACATTACACTACCAAAGTAAAACAGGTCATATTAAAGCTCATGACCTTCTCCAGTTGTTCTACTGGGGTATTAGGATTCTTCACTATGTTTACAAGCAGTTCTAGACCACCTTCTGCTTTGATCATCTCACAGACTACAGAACTACAAAAGAGATAAAGAGAAGAAAGATTTAGCCAAAGAAAAAATGTATGATATCTGTTGCAGAAACACTTTGCCACTATATGAAATCTGCCATAAAACACTTCGCTGCTATACATTATCTGCTGTGAAAACAATTTGCTGCTACATGTGACATAAAACATCACTTATTATTATAAAACACGACATTAGCAATAACTAGATGTAAATAAATCCATTTAGGCAAGTAATTATCCATCTCTTTTCCGTTAGACAAAACATAGAAGGGTGCAAATCTATTGAAAAGTGTTTTCACGTTGCAATAATTTGTCAAAAACAAAATGTCATATGAAGCCCACATGGCTCCACTACAAGTGCCCAACATTGTTCTGTTGTGTTTAGAGTCATCACTTATGTTCCCCACTTCTCCAAGCCTTCAACATTAACCAAACACATAGATGCACATGGAAATATACATAGAATTGTATGTAGATATCTATATCATGGAACCTTGAAACTCAAGAAATTAATTCAAACACTATAACCTAAACTAACATACTAATGCGTTTAAGTCATATCACTCACAACAGCGATAATCAGTGTTACTCGGACACCCGTGTACAAAAAATTATGCCGAATAAGACACCTCAAATCCGAGTCGGATTCGAGCACCCATGTCCAATTCTGAGTAGCATTTCCCGTGTCCAAAAAATTTTGGTGTATCGGACACCACGAATCCGAGTCGGATTTCGACTCCCATGTATGTATCTAAGTAACACTGGCGATAATTAGAACCAGACTGATGGTTTTCATATCTAGGTTTATTCTAACAATATTATATGATATAATTGCTGCAAACATGCTTGACTTTGAAGAAAGGGAAGACAATATACCTGACACTTAGTTTTTCCAATGCATAAACAGCGGCTTCTCTAACAGGTACATCACTATACTCCAGCAATTGAAGTAGAGGTTTAACAGCTCCAGCTTCCTTGAATGAGGTGCGCATGTGTTCATTTATCGATGCATCACCGATTGATTTAGCAGCCTTTGCAATAGCAGAGACATCTTCAAGACCGAGGATTAAAACTAGCCGTGCAACACCATCTACCCATGGCAAAATGGTATAGAGACCATTCCTTTGAGATCCAGCTTGTTCCTTTCCTTCATCATCCAACTCGATAGCTCCAATGCGTGCAAGGAACTGCTGATTAGAACGCCCTATCATAGCATTAATTTTAGCTTCATTGGGCTTTATTTTCTTCTCATCGACACCCAGGCCAAGAAGCAATTCAGTAGCACCATATTTTGAAGGGCGAGAACTCCGCTGAATCTCAGAGCCGTCAGGAAATGAGGGCCATGAATGAGGAAGAGGTCTAAAGGCTTTATATGCAGCTGATCCAACCAGAGGAACCCGGACTAGACCCTCTTCTATTATAAGGGTATGGCAATAATCATCAGTCGATAGTTCCAGGAGTGAACTTCTTGCTTCTTTTCTGATAATCTTATAGTCATCTTCTTTGTTTTGCAAAAGATGAACCTAAAAACAACCCTAAATATTACTGTGAAGGAATTTCAGGAAGTATAAATAAGATACTGCAATCCAAAAAAACTATCACTGAGGTTTTAGAATGGAAGATAGAAATAGGATACAAATACATTTTCAAATATAATTTTAATAATGCTTCATTGGAAAATATTAGCAATATATCCATGGCTACCAGCTGTCAGTCCAATATGATTCCTTATTTCCTCCATATTTTCTTTCTCAGTAAACATAACTACATATAAAAGCAAGCTTTGTGCAGCATTTTTTAGCAATCAAACTGTAGTATTCCAATCTGATCTCTCCTCCTCCATGTAGTATTTGCTACTTGATCAGTCAATACTTGAATTCTTAAATTTTAGTATAATCTCTCCCTCGCAGTCTAAACTTTGTATATTCAGTAATGATATCAAGCATAAGCAGACAAAACATACTTCATACTTGCCACTCTCACGAACAACCATAAACATCAGTGAGATTACAGATGCCAAATAAAATCCTGGTGATTCAAATTCAAATTGTGCTGACTAATGTAGGTAAGATGCTGTCTCTACTTGTTTCCAATTCAGCTAATAGAAAAGAATATCAAGCAAGAAAAGACATACATTCTAAGATTACATATACACGGAATACCATTCTGCCTCCAAAAAGACATTAGAAATTTAAGCACTGGAGAAAGATGAAACTA
Source organism: Guadua angustifolia (assembly GCA_036346375.1). Lineage (NCBI taxonomy): Eukaryota > Viridiplantae > Streptophyta > Magnoliopsida > Poales > Poaceae > Guadua > Guadua angustifolia. Next base: position 52,158,891 of record CM070500.1, read on the forward strand.
ACAGAAGAACGGTCCAGCCAATGCATGTATGCCATAGGATTCTGAAATCAAATTACCCCCTCCAGTCACAAAAACATGCCGTGTTGGGATGCGTGCAGTCAAATTTTCAAAACTTTGACTATCAATATCTTTTTAAATAGAAAAAGTTCATTTTTGGTCCCTCAACTATTGTTGCTGTTTAATTTTGGTCCCTCAAGTGCAATACCTATTAGGCTACTCCCAGTGCATAGTAACATACTCATTTAATACATGCCACATAAGCATTTTTGATGATGTGGCAAGAGAGTTAAGAGGGGAGAGAAGAAAGCTGTATCTTGAGGAAGATACCACTTGGGCACGAAATCATAGACATTGAAACTTGAATCATCTAAGTGGCCCACAATTCATACTCTCATACACATCTAGCATTTAATTATTTTGTAGGGACTAAGAAACAATACATGATACCATGCATTGGGATAGTTGTATCTTCTATAATATCATATGACATGGCAACTTTGGATATTGTGACAAGATACAATGCACTGGGAATAGCCTTAGTACAAGCCCCCCATCTTTCAATACAGTTTAATTTTGGCCCCTCAGTCCGGGAAACGAGCCAGCATTGACCCACGTAGCTTGCCACATTGGATCCAGCCGGTTTTAACGAGTCTACCTTTCTTCTTACTCTCTTCCTCTCCCGCATTCTCTCCTCTCTACCAGCACCCAATCAGCTGCACTTGGGCTCATCGGCTGCCAAGCCCAGCCACTGTGGTCGACCCAATCTCACCAGCAAGCTCACCGAAGGCCAACATTCAAGCCATTAATCCCTCAAGAACACCCGTCCAGATCTGATTGTGCTGATCGGATTTATTTACCTAGTATTTGAGTTTAGGCTTTTCTTGTCTTCCAATTTGAATGTGTTAATCGATCTAACCCATCAGCAGTATTTGGATTTTATTTCGATCTAAATCAAGTAGTATTCGGAGTTAATTACTCATTCGGCACAACGCAATCCCAAGTGATGGCGTGAGACGCAGTGGTCCTGTTGGAATTAGAGTCAGGAGTCGCTCCCATTTCTATGGATTGGGATTCCATAGGAGCCACCGACCACAGTCACTGAACAGGCGCCACTTGGAAACCTAGCCGCTAGCCCTCTAGCGTGCCATGGCGGCTGCAGTTGGTAGAGCTTCACCGACTGCCTCCATCTAAAGTTGAGCATCCTGACGTCCTCAAGAGCACCACGACCTGAAGAGCAGAGATGTCGGCAGAGATGAAACAGAGCTAGCAGATTGAGCTCGCAAAGGTGGCGCATCAGCCAGAATCGGGGAATCATGCAGCGGAGGTGGTGAGGATGCGCAAGCACAAGCAGTCGTCGCTCCCTCATGCCGCACTGCTCGCTGAGGCTGCTGTTAGCACCTCAAACTCTCTGCAAGCTGCGACCTCGGTCTCCTTCACTGCTCCTTTTAAGTATTTGGATTGGATATATGAAAAGCATATGTATAGACTTAAGTGTCAAAAATTATTTTTCATAATATTATAATTTTATTGGGTTTTATAAATATATTGGAATATAAATTAGTGGCCAAAGTTGCGTTTTGAAAACCATGTCGATGTCCAAAACAACATGTTTTTGTGACTAGAGGGAGTAGCTCAGAAGATCAAATGGTATGAACTATTTTACTTGAGATGAATGATCCCTTGGACAATTATCCTAGTATCAAGACTTTAGCACTACGCAGACTGCAGATGCAAAAAAAGGATATTTGTATTGACATTACAAAAGACAGATATAACTATCTAAGTGCAGCACTGGTTGAGAAAACATTACAGCAAATGCTTAGAAGTAACAACAATAGCATGCTACATATGTGACAATTTAGGTTTAAATATTGAGATATTACCGGAAGTTCCTCAATTAATAGATGATCGAAAGATCATAGGGCACATATAATGGTATTGCAATAGCATTAGTTTATTAGATCAACATACGATACAATCCGTTTAGAAATTTCTCACCTAAGTGTGACATATCTCCACGCTTGGCTTTCTACATTGCAGTTACATAATATAATTTGCATTTGTTTGTGTATATGTAACTGTGAACTTCTTTAAGATGGAATGAAATCTCTGTGTAGATACTTTTTATAGCTGAGGAAGTTAACTTGATACAAGCATGTGTGGACCAGAACTTGTCTGTTTAATAGGAGCAAAATTAAGCTGCAGCTTACCAATTTTGGAATTACACCTGCTTCAACCAGATCTCCATGACTAGAACGATTTAAAGTCAAATTTGATATGATACCAGCAGCAGCCTCTTTGACTTCTATATCTTCATCATCTAGGAACCTAACAATCTGTACTAGGATATCACTCAAAATCTTGTATCTCAAATTTTCATCAATAGAAAAGTTCCAAATGGTACACAAACCCTGCTCCTTCATCTGCAAGAGAACAGTATGTTTGGGTAAGTCATCAGGTAATTCAAGATTCTTCCTACATGCCAGTATATCTATCACTCATGGCTATCCACTGTTATCAAGCATGCTAGGCATGGTAACAATTGTATCATTTTGTAGCCGACATGGAAGGAAGGAGAAAACCTTGGATTGATGTTGGTTATGTTTGCAGTTACCTCTGGGGTTATTGTAGATTTGCAGAGAAGACTAAACATTTCTTCCATTGCTCCATTCTCAACGGCCACATCCCTGTATAACTTCACTGAAGTTATATTACGCAAAAGACCTACAGCTGCTTCACAGGCAGGAGCAGACTCTGATTTTAGGAGGCTGATGATAAGGATGATGCAACCAGGGAACTGCATTATCTCATCAATGCACCTCCGTCCACCAAGGGAGTATTGCCAGAGTGTGCAAATAGCATGCTCCCTATCACGAGTGTCATTGTCCAAGCCAAGCATTCGAACAAAGAGGCCAATGTATGCAGATCCTGTACTTGCAATGCTCCCAGAACTACTGACATCCTAACAAAATAAGCGATGAATTCAGACCACAGCAACTCCGAAAAGAAAGTGCACACAGAGAAATTTTGTGCTGAGAAATTAACAATGAGCCCAATTTAAGTAACTGATGAAGTACTGGAACATACATGAGCTGCCAAGATGAAAGACTCTACAAGGGTTAAATTTCCTAACTAGTTGCATTTTCCTCTAGCACATTTTGAACATTGCTCAAAGGACACCATTTCTAGCTCAATCAAGCAACTCATCTCACTTATATGAGTACCAAGATGATTGACAAGCACTCCGTATAGCCACACTGGGCCTAGTCTTGCTATCCGAATTGACCAATTATTCCCACACAAACAGCAGCGCTAGCGTACAAACATTTGACACGAAATAACTATGCAGATATCAAACATTTCGATACCAAAGCAACCTTCAGAGTTCAATACAGGCAAAAAAAAAAAGCTAGTTACATAGCACAACACTACTATAAGAAGAGGTATGTGTGATTTTCTTGGATGTGGATCATTTCGGATTAGAGATGGTTCACAAACCAGATTTTGGAAGGACACTTGGATAGGTTCTACACCTCTTCAGTTTCAATTTCCAAGTCTGTATAACATTGTGCGTCATCCTCATAATACTGTGGCAGAGGTCATGACTCAATTGCCACCAAATATTCAGTTTCGACGTGTATTATCGGGGGATAAATTGACGGCATGGCATAATTTAGTTGCTAAAATAGCTAGTTGTCAACTTACTGATAGTAGAGATATTTTTCTTTGGGGATTACATAGAAATGGTCAGTTCTCGGTACGTTCTATGTATGGTACATTGATGAACCAGGGTACTCCCTTTATCAGTAAGTTCATGTGGAAGTTGAAACTTCCTTTAAAAATCAAGATATTTCTTTGGTATATTCAGAAAGGAGTAATTTTAACAAAGGACAATCTAGCTAAAAGGAATTGGAATGGGGACCAAAAATGTTGTTTCTGTAATTGTAATGAAACAATTCGACATTTATTTTTTCAGTGTCCGCACGCCCACTCTATTTGGCGTGTTGTGCACATTGCTACTTGGGTCTCTCTCCATGAAGTCTATGTCTCATATCTTTGGGTCATTGGTTATGAGCATTGATAAGTGTGCTAAAAGATTGATATTTGTGGGGGGGGCAGCTATATTATGGGCGATTTGGTGTACACGTAATGATCTTATTTTTCAGAAAAAGCAATTATCTTCTTTTATGCAGGCTACGTTCAGGGCTATCTTGGCTCGATTCGGGCATTATTGCAACCTGAGAACAACAGGGAGATCATCCGCATGGTGAGCAGGTCATTGGAGGTTGTGGCATTGGACGTTTTCGCCAAGAATGGATGGAGAAGCAACTATAGAATTTGCTTTTGAATTTCTGTTCTCCTTGTTACATTTTCTTTACAGCTGTACGGCTGTGACATTTGTATGAACTCGGTTGTGTGCTCTTGCAGAGACCGGATTTAATATCCTTTATCTAAAAAAATCTCACAATTTGATCCACGCAACAGCGATCCGAAAAACCAAATTGAGTCAAGTTTGTAATTATAGCTTGAACGAACAATGAAGAATACTAGCAAGAAGCAACTCAAGCAAGTGAGCAGCACGGGCAACCCAACCCCAGCTTCTTTAGCAAGGGCAGAATGGGGAATTGTGACGTCATATGAACAAAACACTTTGAGGGTACGTGGGGGAAGGGGAGGGGGGAGCTTACCTGTCCCTCGCCACCATCGGCAGAGGCGGACGCGCCGGCGAGGATGAGGAGGCCGCGGCCGGTGCCGGTGCTAGCGCGAGCCGCGGTGGACGCAGCGAGGAAGCGGTGGCAGCGGAGTAAGAAGTGGCGGCGCCGGAGGTGGGGGAGGGCGGGAGTAGCGTGCGGCGTCGGCGAGGCGGCAGCGAGAGCCGGCAGCATGGCTAGAGAGTTCGGGAAACCGGAGCAACTGATCGAGTATCGTGTCAAGAGTGACGATAGGATTTGGGAATTGGGAGGGCTTTCTGGAAGTAGCAACTATTTTCTTCTCTTCAGGTATGAAAAAATAAATAAAAGCCCATTTCGATACGAAGATTTGGCCCATTTTCCATACTTCGGTAAGGATGTATTTTCTCTCATTTTCCATACTTCGGTAAGCATGTATCTTCTCGGCCGAGGACTTAATCCTTTTTCAGGACCAACAGTCCAATCAATATTGGGAAATTTAATTAAAGTAGTTCAACAGTTTACCTTCTTAGGACATCTACAATAAGATCATCTTAATTTATTCTTAGCTTATCCATATCAGTTTTGTCCTATGTAGAAGAGTGAGAAAAAAAGAAAAGTGAGAAGAGAGTTGGTTCTTATTTAGTAGTAAGCATTGCACGAGAGTATAGGTGAATTAGTTATGTGTAAGAGAGAAGAGATAGTTAATGCACAGCATTTAGAGTCAAACTTTAGAGATAGCTATTATACAGGCTGGTTTTAGTATTTACTCTAGATGATATGGATAGAAGATAAAATAAATAGCTGACTTTGTTATTGTATTTGTCCTTAATAGCGAATAAATCTAGCCTTCTATGGTGGATGGCAAATGAACCTAGCCACGCTATAGGTATAATTTTTTTTGGATAATGCTCCGTGTTTAACGGTTTTCTCTTAGGTTTTATCTCTATTTGAGTAGCTAAGTTTTTACGTTGGCTTGCCACGCCTATCACAACCTTTTAGGGATGGGACCCCCCCTCCTCCTTTATCCGGGCTTGGGACCGACTATGTTGAGACAACATAGGCAGAGTTGTCCCGTTTGGAAAAGCATAAAGTCCTAATAAAGTATGTTACCCTTATCAAAGACATGTACAACAATGTTGTGACTAGTGTTCGAACAACTGATAGTGACACAGATGACTTCACAATTAAAATAGGACTACATCAAGGGTCAGCTCTGAGCCCTTACCTCTTCGCCTTGGTGATGAATGAGGTCACGAGGGATATTTAAGGAGATATCCCGTGGTGTATGCTTTTTGCTGACGATGTAGTTCTAGTGGATTAAAGCCGGACGGGAGTAAATAGGAAACTAGAGTTGTCGGCATTCTTTATGCCAGGGTACCCTCTCCGCCGCAAATAAGTAAGACCACATGGCGGTCTGGCGAGCAGGCGGGCGATCAGGCCTCACTCACCGGGCGAGCGGCCCACGTGGCGGCTTTGACGGCAAGGCGGCGATCAAGCCCGCCGTCGGGCGTCGGCCTCCATGGCGGCCTAGCGGCAGTGGGTGATCGAGCCTCTTTCGCCGCACGACCTCCGTGGCGGCCTAGCGGCGGTGGGCGATCAGCCCTACTCGCTAGGCCGGCCTCAGAGTGACTGGCGAACAAGTGGGCGTCAGGCCGCGCCCGGGCGTCGGCCTCCATGGCGGCTCGCAGCAGTGGGCGTCAGCCCTGCGCCACGGGCGTCGGCCTCCTTGGCGGCTGGCGGGCGGTGGGCGATCAAGCCCGCCCCCGGACGTCGGCCACGTGGCGGCTGGCGGCGGCGGGCGTTCAGTCCCGCTCGCCGGGCGCCGCCTCTGGCACCGGCTGGCGGCGGTGGGCGATCAAGCCACCTCGCCGGGCATCGGCCTCCTGGGCGGCCTAGCGTGCAGGTGGGCGATCAAGCCTTGCCCACCGAGCGTCGGCCTCCGTGGCGGCCTGGCGAGCAGGCGGGCGCTTAGGTCCCTCTCGCCAGGCCACGCGGGCGACCAAAAGAATGAAAAGGAGGCTTCGTCTCGAAGTCTCCTTCCCCTGACACGGTATGTCAGAGCCTGACGTGCCCTGTCAGGGCCATTGATTGCGAAGAGTTCTACTGGCGACACGACGACAGCCCATCCCTCTAACGCCTCACACCTAACCCGTCGCAGAAAAGTCACATTCCGGGCGAACCGGGCAAAGCCATACAGCGATATTAAATGAAGCTTGAGGGACGGGTCTACAGTGATGGGTGTAATTAATGAATCGTAGATCAGTATGATGTCACTTTCTTACCTGCCCAAGCCAACCCAGTCTATATAAGGGAGCTCTGGTGCATGGAGAGGGGGGTCAAGATCGAAAGACTTAGCGAGAAAAAAGAGAAAAACGAAGAGCATTGTAACCAGCTCAATACACATCAACAAAAATCTAGCGAGACGTAAGGCTGTTACCTGGACAAGGGGCCTGAACCTGGATACATTGGAGTGTTCTTTGATCTATTGATCCCTGGATCCCTCGTGCGAGAGCCATTTAGAAGGAGAGGAGGCAAATCCAAATTGTGAGAAAGTAAATTGCGGGAAAGTAAATTGCAAGAATTTAAATGATGAATTTAAATGTTGAATTTAAGACATAAAGTAAATGCGTAATGTAAATTCAAGCATGAATGAAAATGATTTGCATTTCAGGAATGAGAGGTTTACAAAGTGTTGACACCAAAAACGTGACGTAGGGTTTTTGGTCGCAACACACCGGACGAACACTGGGTTCAAGCGTGTGGGCATGCCAGCCGATTTGACCTTACAATCGGCAAGAAGATAAATGGATCTAATCGACTTATGCAAGTCGATTTTGATCAAAGCGAACGGTAAGTCTAGTCGATCCGGGCGGAAAGACTAGACGGGGTAAATAGGCCACTTCTTCCCAAAAAGGCGATGCACAACAAGATCGGAGAAAAAGACGAACCAAAGGGGGTGTAATGCAACAGAGATCAATACCGGTGATGTGCAACTCGATTGATCAAAGAGTATTATAGATGAAAGATTACAAGGTAAATTGGCTACTCCTAGTTGACAGAAAGTAAATAAAGTAGATGCGAGTTGATTGGTTGTCTCTGGGCATCTTTTCTTCTCGCCTTTGGACCTCTTATATAGCACTCGGTCCGAACGTGTCCTCCTCGGTTTCCTTAATCACCCGTATCGGCCTCAATCTCTCCTTGCCATGTAAAGCCTGATCGTATCCTTCTCAATCTCCTATCCTGCCCGTATTGGACTCAATTTCCTTGGGATCGAGGCCTTCCAGTTCGAAACCGTATCAGCTTGCTATAACCGACATATCCCTTACCAAAACCGATCTCTACGACATCAGTCTTGCCAAATTTGGGTGCAAACATATGCCTCCCTATTTTGGGGTATGTTTAAACATGCCCCAAAATTACATGTCATATCGGCTTTCCTTAGTGGTATGGATCTCTCAGCTTTGTACCACTTGTCGACTTCAAGCTCTTCTTTTGGTTTAATTATCTTTGGAGTGCTTGCCTTCACGGTCGGTATCAATCCAAATTGAACAGACTGTGATTTGTATCATCTCCTTACCGCCGTCTGTCTTCATATTGGTTTGTTGACTGGTTTCAGCCGATGTTGACAACTGTACTTGTCGACCAGATTCAGTATCTTGTATCAGCTCTTTCCCTTTTGCATACCAGTGAACCATGTTCACAGAAAACGGGCTGGGATCCAACTCAATCATCGGCTCTTCTGCAAATTGTAATCGACCACCCTCTATAGCCGATTGTATCTCATTTTTGTTATTCTCGAATTCCTCTCTAAAGCTATCATTATTAGATAAACGACTTTCTTGAGCCGATACTCGGTATAGGAAGTGACTCAAATCAGTGAATTCTTGCCTGCCAAATCTTTCCTTTAATGGGGAAATTAACCCATGGAAAGCTAAATCGGCTAACTGATTATCGGGTAAAGTTACACCAAAACACCGATTCCTAACCTTCCTGAATCTCTTAATGTACTCAATTGCCGATTCTCCAGACTTCTGTCGGACGGAACTTAGGTCGGAGATTCGCAACTCTAGGTTTTCGCAAAAGAAATATTCATGGAATCGGTTTTCCAAATCGTTCCAAAAGTGGACCGAATTTGGAGGTAAGTTTGTGAACCATGTAAATGCAGTTCCTGACAAAGACAAAGGAAACAATCTGATTTTCAGTCCGTCGGACTGGGCTGCTTCGCCACACTGGGCAATGAATCATCCGACGTGCTCGAGGGTGGTGACAGAGTCATCTCCTGAAAACTTGGCAAAATCAGGGATCCTATAATTGTGTGGATAAGCCATTTGATCTATGTAATCTGGGTACGGCTTCCTATAGCCGATTACCTTACCCTTGGGCTGCAAGCCAAATTGATCTCTCAGCACGGCAGAAATTTGATCGGCCCAATTAACATTACTGGCTAATGCAGCGTTAGGGTTTTGCCAATTGGGGTGACTGGCATCCTGCCCCCCGAGTGCAAACTCGGATCGTTGATCAATCTGGACCGGCTGTTGTCGAGGCGGTCGGTCGTACTCGTTTTTCTTAACGGTCGGTAACTCATGTAAAGGAGCACAGGGTTCGGTGTATGTGAATACCCCAGACGGGATCAGATTCTTTGGTGGAATCGATCCTTGGAACGGGGGAACCCTATCTAGCTCGACCGGCTGAGAGGCCGATTGAACGAAAGTGTTGGTTGGCATGGTTGATGATGGATCGGCCATTGTGCTTACTCTAGTCGGTGCGACATGTGCCAGAGGTACTTGTTGGCCAGGCTCGTGACAATGCCCCCCGAGTGCAAACTCGGGCTAGCACGGTGTCCTAGACTGCAACGGGTCCTGTGGTGGTTCATAGACGATGGGTATTTGTCTCATCGGCTCTGTGAATGGGATGTACGGCTCCGAGTAGGTAACGATCCGATATAGGGCCGGACCTCGTGCTGCATTTGACTCGATGCATTGGGTATTTCCGATCGATTGTGGAGCCGATTCAAGGTGCTTTTGGGGTAGGTTGGATGAACCTTCGGACCTAGCTCCGTCTGTGTGGGCGTAGTATTGCTTGACTTCGCTTGTACCGGGATCCCGGGGGTGAATCACGGTTTGCTGAGATGAGGCGAACACCGGGGATGTGACCGATGATCTGTTATCCACGGTCGGCTTGGTACTGTGTGAGCTCTGCTCGATAGAGAAAGCTGGGTACGTCGGCAAAGGATGCGGTGGCTCGTAAAGAGACCTAGCCGCCACGAGCTCTTGCGCCACCTCTTTGACGCTATTTGATATTAACGGCCTAAGCATCGTTACCAGGGCCGATGACTGATTGAGCAAGGCACAGTTTATAGACTGGTTAATCATATCTGATAGCTCTGCTTGAGCAAGTAGGTATCGACTTACCAGTGCTTTCTTGGTGGAGCCTGGAGCCCCCTGGTCGACAAAGCTGACCGTCGGCAGTGTAGCCTTTTGAGTGACTCCACGTTGAGTCTTCTGATACCGCTGAGCATCATCTTTTCGAATGCGGCCTTTCGGTCTTCGACCTCCTTTCGCTGCTCCGGCGTTAGATCGGCCATCGAAGGCATGATTATCACGTCGGTGTTGATGTCGGATGTCGCTGTAGATCTCCCTGTCGAAGACATGCTTGATTGTTTCGTGTCCCACCGGGCGTGCCAAAAATATGTTGACACCAAAAACGTGACGTAGGGTTTTTGATCGCAACACACCGGACGAACACCGGGTTCAAGTGTGTGGGCGTGCCAGCCGATTTGACCTTGCAATCGGCAAGAAGATAAATGGATCTAATCGACATATGCAAGTCGATTTTGATCAAAGCGAACGGTAAGTCTAGTCGATCCGAGCGGAAAAACTGGACGAGGTAAATAGGCCACTTCTTCCCGAAAAAGGCGATGCGAAGCAAGATTGGAGAAAAAGACGAACCAAAGGGGGTGTAATGCAACAGAGATCAATACCGGCAATGCGCAACTCGATTGATCAAAGAGTATTACAGATGAAAGATTACAAGCTAAATTGGCTACTCCTAGTTGACAGAAAGTAAATAAAGTAGATGCGAGTTGATTGGTTGGCTCTGGGCATCTTTTCTTCTCGACTCTGGACCTCTTATATAGCACTCGGTCCGAACGTGTCCTCCTCGTTTTCCTTAATCACCCGTATCGGCCTCAATCTCTCCTTGCCATGTAAAGCCCGATCGTATCCTTCTCAATCTCCTATCCTGCTCGTATTGGACTTAATTTCCTTGGGATCGAGGCCTTCCAGTCCGAAACCGTATCATCTTGCTATAACCGACATATCCCTTACCAAAACCGATCTCTACGACATCAGTCTTGCCAAATTTGGGTGCAAACACAAAGCCTCACAACAAAGTGGGCAAAGCTGAAAAGAGCACAAAAACCTCTACAACCTTCAAGAGGAGGAGGATACCCCTCCCCCTCTATTTATACTACTCTTGGGCCACCTACTATCCTTGGATGAGTCCCTCAACCCTAGAGCATTCATCAAAGGGCTAGGATTAACCCACTCACACAGCCATGCAAGGGCTAACCCAAAACCCACACACATAATGGGTTTTCTTGCATTGTTTTCAAAACATACTACCTAGACTCACTAACCTATCAACTAGATCGCGATCCAACAGCCCTCATCGATCCACGCAGCATCTAGCTAGCATCATCGCCTTTCCTTGTCTTCTTGGCTTGCCCGGACTCCGTCTCCGATCATCTTCTGGCGATCTTTGATAGTCTGGACCTCTGACGTACTCGCCTAGTCCCGATCATCCTCCGCCTCACCATGACCTAGCACCATCGTCCTGCAACCATGAAAGACAAGGAAAACTCATCATATAGCAATGTCTAAAAAGATATACAATAATCATCACAAAATCATTAATTAAATTATTAACGCTCAGAAGATCCAGTGCTACCACTCCCAGGCCAGTAGCACTGCTCTACCATGACCGGTAGCACCAGAAAAGTCCATCAAATCTCAAATTACTCCAAATTGAAAATTCAATTTAAATTAAACTCAATTCCAAAGCAAACCAAGCTCAAATCCATCCAATTACTTATCACAAACATGAATAGACCTCCACATGGTCCTTTACTAGGTATTTTGTTTTGCTAAATGAATTTTAGTGTGCTCATGTTCTTTGACCCACATGAATTGATGTTTCTTCCTCTTACTTGTCATAGGTTTATAGATGCTTTCAGCATCATATTATATCAACAGTGGAAAATGCAATTATAAACAAAATAATGATGGGTGCATCAAAGCTTGACTCATTCGTGGAAAGCCTTCCAAAGAAAATTGATATTGACAATGTCACTGCTATGAACACGACATTTGTTAATGATCCATTTTTCAGAAGTTCCTCTCTTGAGTTTGATATAGATGGATTATTTATTCCATCGACAAAGCAACGATGACCTATGCGGCTTCTATGTCATGCAGCACATGCTGGTCGTGGTCAGCGGCACACACTTTTTTTCTAAGGTATATGTACATGCATAATAATATACTTAGTCTTTTACATACAAATTTTGAAACTTAAATTAGTGCACTCATTCTAGTGGTACTGGTTAGAAGTTATATCGGAGGATGATAGGTTTAGAGATCCTGGAAAGCATTCTACTAGTCCATATGTAAACAATATCTCTACTACTTCTAATTATGAGTTGGTGACGATGGTCCATTCTCTCCCCTTCGGCATACCCACGAAACAGAGAAAATTTTAATTCAGTTGGATGTGCATGCATACGTGATCTGCGGCATATCAGACTCCTATCTCAATCAATCGATTCTATTTCCAAATAATGCACGACCGATTCTTTTTTCATATATTAGACGCATACAGTTTCTGAGTTACCATGTGCCTTTGAGTTATCATATGCATCCTTTCCATTAAATATTTACTTACATGTGTAGATAAGATCATCTTTTCTTTTTATCTAATCACGTATAGACTTGATTCCGGCCGGTCAGCAGTGTGCGTACGGCCATGCATGACGTGGCTAAATAAGTTTGTTATCTCTATCTCTACTAATTATAATTAGGAGTTGGTGGCAGTACGTCTGTTTTCCACCCTTACCCCGACACTTGTGCACACCCGTGTGGCTGAGTGGGAAGCGGACAGTGGCCATCCTGGTAGATTGAATTGGATCATCCTGTCGTGGGAGGTAAATGAATATGCATGACTCATTTATTGCTTTCCTTTCTTTCATTGATCTGGCATTCAAAGTAGTGATGATTGCTCCTGGTACTTTTCGGATTGGATTGATTGATTCCCTTCCAAAGGAAGCAGAGTTCTGATTCATTGAGTTGGGTCTTTTCTCGCCTCTTTCCCTTTTGTTGCCTTCCTCATTCAACGATTTTTTAATCTGGATTCCATATATATCTCTTCGATTGTTGAATCTATATATCCCCACCGTTTCTTGCCTCTCCTGCAGATGTGTTGAGCCTATCCGTTGAGCGGAGGCAATGGGCGACCTTCCTGATCTCGTCGATGCAGCGATGGAGTAAGTCACCGATGGTAGGCGGCGTGACAGGCTGATGGCGCTACTAGAGCTCGCCACGGTGGATGATGTCAATTGGTTGAGGGAGGTGCTCGTGGGGTGAAGCGAGGAGGCGGTGGAGCTGGTTGATGGGGGTGGGGCTATGGTATGGCCGGAGCAAGACGTAGGAGTCACGCACGCCGTTGATGGTGGCAGCCACATATGGATAACGCCTATCTTTTCAACGCTTTTGCGTCTATAGGGCAGCAGGTGATGCCTCTCTCGGTCGATCGATCGATCTCAAATTATATCGTTACAAATTTACAATCCCAAGTACTATGATGTTATTATTTAATTTTGTAAAATTAGAGATAATTTTAAGCTCGAGTTTGTAAACAGGTGATTGGAAATTATATGTTTCGATGAATTGATTTAAACATTTAACCATTGCACATTCAAAGTGAACATTATTATTCAGATAAGGTTAATGCCCTTTGCAAATAAATTTTTTATCGTAAATTGAGTTTATGTTACAACGCATGGACACATAGCTAGTTAATTATATATGTCAATGTGATATGTATATGTACTGATTATTAAGTATGTTTGTGTTTGTGAACGAATATGATATATGTGTTGTAATAAAGTGTTTGTGGTCTGTGAATGTGATATGTGCATTACGGTTCTGTACTGCGAATGTGATATATATATATATATATATGTGTGTGTGTGTGTGTGTGTGTGTGTGTGTGTGTGCATACTGTTAATATGTGCTATTTTTGAGAATATGCAAAAATAGCACACCCCTCATCAGAATCGGTTATTATAAAAAACCGATTGTGATGAGAGGGTTATCACAATCGGTTCTTTATAAGAAATGATTGTGATGACAACATCATCAAATCGGTCTGTTGTCAGTTAAAACCGATTGTGATGAGAATTTATCACAATCGGGCCAAAACCGACTTAGATAGCACCTCCTTATCACTATCGAAAGACTTTGTATCGCCATTAAAACCAACTGTAATGACAAAAAGAAATAGATTCTGATGTACATTCCTGTAACAGTGTGATTTGATTTTACATTAGTAATATGGATACGCGACACAAACCTTTTCTTGTCATTCACATAAATCACAAGTATCAATCCATCGCATGCAACTACGCGGATCCTCTGCATTATGTGTTTGTCTGGATTTGAGCTATAAACGGGAAACTGAGGGAAATCGGCAACGCTCATAACGATTCTTCGACTACCACGTAGGAGCGAATCAAGGGCTGTGATGCAACGTAGACCACGTTATGAGATCTGACGGCACGCCCATATTTCAGTAGTTACTGTAGGGTCACTGTGTACGTCATGTAGTTGTCATTATGCGGAGTCTAGGTGTGAATGAGTTTTACTTTACTGAACTTCAGTTTTACTTCCTGCTTTTGTAATTCCGGTGCTGTAAAACCTTAATGGCCTGTTTGGCATCGTTGGGAAATGAAAATGGGTAAGGGAATTAAGCGAGACTTCAATTCCCAGGGGGAGGCAGGGAATTGAATTCCTTACGTTTAAGTTGTAAACTCTCATTCCCTTCTCCAATTCCCACCAACCAATCAAAAGATTTTATAACCCATCTCTCTCAATTCTCATTCCCTTCCGTCAATTCCCTCCAACCAAACAGGCCATAAGGGTCTGCTTGGAAGCCTTGAAATTTTTTACAAGTGTAAATATTTTACACTTGTATATTTGTGGGCACAAAGAATACATCCGGATTTATTTTCCCTTGTAAAAACTTCCAATTGTTGTTTGGGTATTCAAAAAAAAGAACATAAAAACATGAGGAAAAGAAACATCCTGGATTAAACAAGAATACAACGCACGCAACTCACGCCAGTCTCTCAAGTCAAGAACACCAAAATGAAAAGGATGATGAAAAGAAACACCAAGAACGCTATCATCATAATCTGCCTTTTCAAGATGGCCTTCTTCAGGACCATAGCCACTCTTTTCTGCACAAATCAAAAGTTAGGACAAGTTTCAGGCTGGCGGAATCCAGAGTCAAAGGAAACTAGTTGCAAGATATTCTTCCTGTTGTAATAATATGTGGGCAAACATGCAGTTTCATGAAAGGCGGGCCGAACTGATTACAGAATAGGGGTAAGATAAAAGGATGACTAACGATATCTACAGCACAAGATATAAAGAATACCTGCACAAAGTCGAGCCGATGGGAAGTAGTTTCCATGTCGAGGCTTAGCTCACCCAAAAGTTTTTCCTGTACAACATACAACAGGAACATAAACATCGACACAAGGTAGGACTTGGCATTTTGATGGCACAATATAGTTATCTAAGCTCTTCATGTGTGTGTGAGCGTATATATGGAAAGAGAGTCCATAAGAATTATCTGTACAAGAGCAAAAAAGGAAATTTAAAGTTACCCACTTTTATTAATGTTAATGAGTACATGTCCGACAAGCTCATCATGTATGGTGAGGCCTACACCTCCAATTCGCTGGACGCTAGCACTAAGGGCAGTCCCAACCCATGGTTTCCATAAGCAGTGTTTAGAGGAGAGAGAAAGCAATAAACCAATGCATAGTTTTCCAACCCATGGTTTTCATAAGCAGTGTCTAGAGGAGAGAGAGAGCAATAAACCAATGCATGCACCACAAACACAGCTTGGTAAGCGCGCAGAAACGTTCAACCTCGATTTTGCTCGTTTCTTACGTCTTGGTACCCACGCCGACCCAGTTTCTTGCATGAGACACGGTTTCTTTGTTTTTCCTTCTCTCCCTTCCTTAATTCTTATGCCACATCAGATTTTTATTTAGTTGACAGCGTAATTAATTCTATGGACACAAGCTGAGGTGGAGGGTTGGGACTGCCCTAAGGGCAATCCCAACCCATAGTTTCTATGAATGGTTTCTAGAGGAGAGAGAGTGCAATAAATATTCACTTAGACCTAGTCTCTCCAATGCATAGTTTCCATAGTAGTTTCTATGTAGAGAAAAATTTAATGATTTCATACATGCATCAGATCTAGGAGGAAGGGGATGGAAACCACGATTCTACTCCCAACGCAAATTGTCTAGTTTCTTTGCGCATCGGTCTACGGAAGGACTTAGTTTCATGCATGAGAAATCATTTCCCTCTCTCACCTCAATAACTCTATTGCCATGTCACTAATTTACTTATGTGGCAGCTCTATTAATACTATAGAAACTAACTGACATGGCGCATTGGGACTGCCCTGCATGTATACCTTGCTCGCCAGCTGGCATATAGCTATATAATATATATATAAGAGCAGTCCCAACCCATGGTTTTCATGAGCAGTGTCTAGAGGAGAGAGAGCGCAATAAAACAATGCATAGTTTCCCAACCCATAGTTTTCATAAGCAGTGTCTAGAGGAGAGATAGAGCAATAAACCAATGCATGCACCACACACATAGCTTGGTTAGCGCGCAGAAACATCCAACACCGATTTTGCTCGTTTCTTGCGTCTTCGTACCCACGTCGACCCAGTTTCTTACATGAGATATGGTTTCTTTGTTTTTCCTTCTCTCTTTCTTAATTCCTATGCCACATCAGATTTTTGCTTAGTTGGCAGCGTAATTAATTTTATGGACATCAGCTGAGGTGGAGGGTTGGGACTGCCCTAAGCGCATCCAACTCCTCATCCTGTCGCCTAACGCAGATGTACATACATTTATTAGTGGTTGTTTAAGCCAAAGCTCATATAAGTACAAAATGAATCTAGAACACTCCTCTGGAAGTTATTATCTCAAAGCTCCTCCTAGGACATTATGATTCAGTGGGGCAGAGGTTAAATTCTTCATGAAGTTTCATTTCTAAATCGTTATGTGAACAACATATATCTTAGGAAACAAGCTAAGTTTGCAAAGAAGTTACCTGATCAGGAGCATCTGCTGATCAGATTCTGAAGCAATGAAATCATCGTTGTCTTGGACCATGTGCTGCTTTGATCTGCCAGATTCAGAAGGATTGACCGAATGACCAAAGAAACTCTTTTGTTTTCCAGCTTCAATATTCCGCCTTATGGAGACAACCTAGGTCATTTGCAAATTCATTACATGCTCCATCATACTCAGTTTGCTATGGAACTTCAGGTTGTAGCTTAACCATATTCGCAGGCCACTGAGAAGTAATCTGTACTAGTTCAATGCCCGTGCGTTGCTACGAAAAATAAAATTGATAACGAAACATAAAAGCTAAGCAATAAAATAAAATTTTACTATAAGATCAAACATATATTTATCCTGATTACAAAAGTTTCTACGGTCTCCTTGACAAGATATCGCTTCATCTCATCCTTGCCCTCCTCGATGTCCATCCGAATGGCCTCCGGAGACTTCACCGACACGCGGCGGCCACGGGGAGCGGGCTCCCGTGCTGCTACTGGTCAAAGAGGAATGTGAAGCTAAACAAAACAATGCAACACCCCTAACTAATAGTAAAAATCTAGTTCAATATGGCAAATTGAAGATTCCACACTGAATATAAACCACGATACTGCACATACCATCTTGAGTAAGCAATTTTCCCTAAAGCTATCATTAGAAAATAATCATTGGTTTTTCAATATATTCTACTGTAGTTAAAATACTGGGTCTCATTTCATCTCTGGCACATAAAGCCACTTCTTAGAAAGTCCTCCATACCTAAAGCTACAAATCTACAAATAACTCTCACAGAGCAGGGTGTTCAATATGTTTAAAAAGAAATACACTGGCTCAGCCTTCACCTAATAAGGGCATGAAGAATAAAATGGAGAACCAGAGGAATGGTCAAATTGCAGCCGTACATGTACCTTTTTCATCGTTCAAGTTTGCTCAGCAGATTTTCAAGCTGTCGCAGTTCCTGCAAAATGTCATTCTAGTTCGGCATACCCTACCAAAAAAAAAGCACACGTGCTTGGTTAGTTTTATTACTTCTGCTGTCAGATTCAATGTCATTCAGACTCTCTTGGTCCATTCAAATTATGGAATTTAATGATACTACTATTATTATACCATGAAGTACTATATTTTGTTGTAACCAAATAAAGCCCACAGAAGAAGAATTACCCTTCCAGATCTTCAGATTCTTGCTGGTCACATATCCAACTGAACCACGAATACGTGGATGTCAATGAAACCTCAGACATAACAAATTGATAGCAGATAGTGAATTGTGGGGTTCCTGGATCTACAACCATGCTAGCAACAACAGAAAAGGAATAGGACAATACTTAAAGTCTTGGTGTAGTCTTCCCAAGAAATAAATATAATGTAGCAATAACCTTATAGCAGTATCAGGCTCTCCAAACTTAAGAGTTACCTCTAACTACTTTGTACTAACAATACGCATATGCAGCTGGAGGGCTAGAAACCATCATAGCACATAGGGTCAAGCTTGTTCTGCAACAGTACGTAGCTATGGCCTATCGGAGAAGAGGACTGGGCCAGTCAAGGATGGTATCTTCCATAATTTGAGTGTTTGCGGTGGCAGTGGCACTGGCCAGTTGAGGACAACTGCGATGGTATTCTCATCCATTTGCATGTTGGCGATGAAACTGACATAATTTTTTCTTAATTAAATACCTACCATTTAAATTCCTAAAATTTCTTGGTTAGCTGTGGTTGAGGATATGGCTGAACAGTAAACACAGGGAATAGGGTAGTTTCACTAAAGTTTCTTCTCATTTGCTGCTAACTATGTGCATTTTAATGCTGAATTGGCACAAAACAGCAAATAGTATTAGCAGAAACGGGTGATATGGCATTTAATGCTAATGGTGTGTGCTGTTTAGGCCAGAGCAGAATTTTTTTTGACATTTTAGAATGGATCGTAAGCTTATTTCTTTGTGCAATAATTTTTCAAAATGCCCTTTCTAAAAAAATCCTGCTATGTTGCCTAAGTGCATATTCTATGTTGTTGCACTATGTAGAAATAGCAAAATCATCTGAAAAATGCAATCTAGTTACTTTTTAAAGAAAGATATACAGTATAGGAACAAAATGTGGATACATGAAAGGAAAAAAGTAAAAGAAAAGGCACCTTTCCCATTGTTCAGGAGAGACGATATCAGCCTTAAATCGAACCTCCGCTCTCAACCGTGATTTTGCCGCAATAGATTCAGTAGCTTCTCAAAGTCATCCTGTAAAAAGAAAAAATGCATTGTACTATAAGAAAGATAAATGGGTCAAGTCAATTGTATGAAATATACAAACTAAAAAGCGGCCGACTTCTTTTGGTATTTAGCCAATATGTAAGACTGGTCTAACCCCAACTGAAGGAACTGATGCGGCAGATCTTGTAGAACCAAAGCCTCTTGGTTTGGTTTGGGCTTTCTGAGAAGTACCAAAGATCACAAGAATTAGAAGAACGCCTCGTTTGAGCAGTTCAGTCCGGTACCTCTCAGCTCTTTGCATTGCTCGAGTAACAGATGCTTTCGAACCTACCAATATAACCTAAAATACTTTTCAATTCACAAGCCACTATATGAAATTTTTGAAAAGAAATGAGAGAAGACAAAGAAATGTGGTACGTGTGTGCTGATTAAAAAAAGTACGCACTTCAGGAAATGTCTCAACTTAGCTATTGAGCATGAAAGATGCAAAGAGAATTATACTAACTGGCCTAGTAATATCCCGGAGTTGCACAAGCTCAATAATGTGATTGGTCGACAGGCGCACAGGTAACCTTGATAGGGTTTCATCACGAGAAATTTGTGTGATCTGCTGCTCTTCTTTCTTGTTTTCCCAGAAAAACAAAGCCACCAGCACAACAATACCTGCAGTGTGCTGATTCAAAAGTTTGATTATTTTTTAGTTTAGTTAATAGTGTGAAAGAAGGATTGTATACAAGATTCAACAAAAGACTTGACTTGTACATCACAAAGAGTGAAAGATCATTGGATCAAGTAATTCTCATCAATACGAACTTCTAAAATATGTGGTCCTCAGGGAGCTAGGACTGGAATAGTGATTGTTCTTTGTATTTTTTTTAAAAAAAACAGAAACTTTTTTGGTAGCCGGAAAGGATTGATGAAATAGTAACACATTTATTTCAAAATTAAACTAAATGCAGATTTATGTAGTGGCAATTTCTGTTGAAGCATCTCGGAAATTCAAGATACTGCCTAGGTCTCAGAAAAGAAACAATAATTGGTGCCATCAGGCCTAAGCATGGGAAAATGCTTCAATATACTGGTGAATAGAATAAATTTTAGTGAATGCAGATTATTATAATTGTTTGGCAATTAAGAAATGAATGTACAAGATACTCAACTCAAATTTTAACTATATAAAGTAAATGCCACCAAGATGTAGTACAAGAAATAAATTTGTACACGACAGTTTTTTCATATGATGCTACTATGCATCAGGATGCACTATTGCCATGTAATGGTGGAACAAAAATGCCATGTGACCAACTGGTTAACTCTTTGCAACACCTATCTTTTAGGACATGTTAATTTACCTCCAATATTGATGGCAGCATTCCCAGCAGTTTCCAGCAGATTAGGAGCACCATCACCACCTTGAACTGCAAGTATAAGTCTGGGAATGGTAAAGAATGTTGAAATTCCGGCTGCGGCAGTTAATGCCACATAAAAAAACCTTCGGACACCACGAAATGGTGCTTGTACTTCACTAATGAGTTTCAGGTCTCTTCGGAACCCAGAACCAACATCTTCTCCACCACGCAATGCCTAAAATGGTTTAGAAGTTGTACAGAATCATATCACTGACATGGAAATTGGTCATGGGATCAGATTTCAACAATGATCAGGAAATTACTTTCTTATTCAGTATTTAGCAAAGCAGTAAAGTACAAAGCCACGAATCTTACTCCTGGATGCTAGAGAAGGCGGCGCGGACCTCGTCTCCGGTGGGCGGCGACCAGAACACCACCCTGTACTCGTCCTCCTCCGCCTTGCAGCTGGGCCGCCTCCTCGCTCCCGCAGCGACCTCCTCCAGTCCTCCTCCTCCCGTCTCGGCGCAGCGTCGGGACTCCAAAGAAGCGGCGGCGGCGATGGCAGAGGGAGGGTCGGCGACGTGTGAGCAGGAGCTGGCATGGGGCGCCGGAGGACGTAGCGACAGGGGACGCAGCGGAGGTGGAGGCCCTGCCGCCACCGAGCACCGACGAGGAGCGGACGGCGAAGCTGGCGACGCGGAGGAGGTGCCGACCGGGTGCGTTCCTCATCGCGGAGCTTATCGCCGAGGCCACCTCGCCTACACTACGAACCGGGAGCCGAGGGATCGCGGGATCAAGCGCAGCTGGGCGGTGGGAGATGCTCTGTTAGGTAGGGCCCGCGGAAGAACGGACTACTGTCACCAACTGCTGCTTTATACAATTTCACTAAGTACTCTATATAGTGTCCGTAGCCAGCAGGCTCATCATCCAGACAAGCGAAATGAATCACTATAACGAAGCAACAATTGGAAAGCTCATAAGCAGCAAATGAAGCTATACATTTTCAAAGGAGTAACCTTTTACAACATACAAGCACATACAAAGGAGTAACCAGGAATTACAGCTTTCATATTCATTTAAAGTAATAGCAGGATATATAAATAACAAAACAACAAACAAACAAAGGACAAACACGAGAGATTAGGCGGCAGCTGGTAAGGAATTGAACCCTGCAAGTTGTTGTTGCTTAAATCCCTGGAAGTAATGAAACGGGATATCAAAATAATGCATAAAACACAAGAAGAGTAGCCAAGTTGCAAGCTCTCACAATATTTTCAGTGAGAATAGACTGGAGAGTTGGTATCCGAGAGTACCATCCAGCCCTGTCCCAGCAAGCTGACTGTAGAATATGACAGATGAAGAATGAATGTTGAGTAATTCCATTTCAGGAATTTCCATCACACAAGCAAATAAATGAAACAAAATTAAGGGTCATGTATGCTCCACAGTGAACTTTTTTCCACTGTTTTCCAACAATCTTGGTATCAGGAGTCGAGACACCAAAGAACAAAACAGCCGTGAATGGAGTTAGCGAAATAGGAACAACCATGAAACAAACAGCAGTCACTGTCGACAGCATAGATCCAAACAGTTTTTTTTCCTCTTTTCTTTTTATGATGGCAGTGGATTTTGGGAAATACTACAGCTATCTCAGACATCAATTAACATTGTGGCATCACAGCAGGAGCTTCTCAAATACTATTAACATTTCTATCAACTTCCACAAACTTAGAATGTAGTAAAAATCAAACACCAGTTAACAAAGACGTCGTCCACATAAAACCTAACATGATGCATCCACTAAACAAACAAATCAATTTGCAGAGTCATGCAAGATATTATCAAGCTGATTTGACGTGGCATCAGGATCCTTACATTCCGGTGACGCCTGAGCCGAAGCAGGACACGCCCTGCCACGCCGCGCCGCAAGGGTCGCCACCGGCGGCAGGAGGTGTAGAGATTCCCTAGAGCCGCAGCTGCAAGAACCGAAGCATTAATCACACAACACAATAACAAGGGAAAAGTAGTCATAACATTCCAAGAAACCAAGAACCCAGAATCGGGGGTGCGGAGCCGGCCAAAGGTTATTACCGTCGGCGGAGTCGGTGGTGGCTCCCGCCGGCGCCGTAGCGAGGGCAAGAAGAAGGCCGGACAATGCAGCGGCCAGTGCCGCCATTCTTGGCGGCCCCACTCGCTCCCCTACCACCGGCCTCTACTCTCCTCCTTGTTTCTTTCCTTGCTCCCCCAAGAAAAACACGAGTTTGTAGGGCATCTTGGTTGCTTCTCCCCTAGGACACGCACACAGGGATCACCATGGGCGTGGCCAATGGGCTGTGCTTCTCTCTCCTCCCCCCTCCACTCACTCAATCTACCAGGACAGCTAACGCACGCAGCGCAAACAGCTAAAAAGAGAGAGGGAGAGAGAAATGCCGGATGCCATCTAGCTTCCGGCAGGAGATTTGGATGCGGCGTGGTGTCGATAAAGATTTAATCTCTCGGATCGGGATGGGGCGGCGCGGAGCGTGGATCTCGCGCGGGGGCCGTGCGGAGCGGGAGCAAGGATCGCACATGGGGGAGCAAAGAGAGGACTGCGGCGCGGGGAAAGATCTGGATCGGATCGGGACGGGGCGGCGCGGAGTGAGCGAGGATCGCGGGAAGAAGGGACGACGGCGGCGCGGGATCCGGAGGGGCGAGGAACGCTGAAAAGGGGGAGAGATTGGGGGCAAGGATCGCAGAAGGATCTGCTGTGTTGTGCGGGGGGAGGGGAAAGGACCGCTGCGCGCCGGGGCCGGGGGCTGTTGGTGGGTCCGCAGAAGAACGGACCACTGCCACCAACTGCTGCTTTATAATAGTAGAGAAAACTATAGCTGGTTACGGGCAGTGCTAGTCTAGTTCCTTCTTTTTCCAATTTCAACCTCAGTAAGCCCATAGTAAGCTGGATCCCTTTCAGCAACTGAAATTGCCTTCTCCAGTTCATCGACCTTAATTGAAAGATGGAAGCACAGTGGAAGTTTTTACAAGGTCAAGAATGCAGCATCAAACATAATTCATGCCTATCAGCAAGGTTCTTTATATGTAGAGATCATAGCTTGTACTTGATTATATTAGACCAGAAAATCAGCATAGCAGCTCAGCAACGGGAACACTAGCAGTTAGCAAATATGCACATAGCAGTATAACATCCATTATACAGCTCGAACAATGATGCCATTTGACAGTGGTGGATCGAAGATTTCGACTTTCTGTGATGTAACTATAGAGAAAACCTACCAGATATGCCCTACGTACAAATCGTTCGGAATGCATAATTCTCATAGGAATTCGTAGAAAGCCTCACATCTGGTAAGAGCACAACAACAGAGCAGAAACAACAGAGTAGATTCAATACCTAGAAGAATACCATAATACCACACTCAAGAAACCTATGCTTCGTTTGAGATTCTCAGCCGCAATTCTTTTTCCATCATAAGGTTGTCATTTAGGTGTTACATAGTTAGCACATGGAAATGAGATTGACCACTTTATTGCCCCGGATCATTTCAAATCTCAAATACAAGGAAGGGCTTTTCCCTAATAATTCCTTAAAAATAAGAAAAGATCTGTATCTAACAAGCAGAAAATATCCATCACAGCAGTAAGGTTCCATGCCCAAATTGTCACTGACAAGCTTGTCCATGCTACTGGCTAAAGAGTGCACATCAGAAATACTGTGGAAATGTCTTGGTATATTTACTAGGTGTTAATCATGCCGATGATACATATGCACCTCATGATCATTACAGAATAAGGACCTTATGATTTATGTCATTATACATATACAGAAAGTTATCAAATGCAAAGGTTCATTACAACATAGCAATGGGATCCAGATTAAAAAAAAAAGTAGTTCCAGATGAATTGAACTGAATGTGCCACACTCTGTTGAACATCTAATCGAGAGATTCACGACTAAGGGCTGCAATTTGTAAACAACAATTCACTATAGGAGTTGCTAAAAGGTCTCCATTTTGTGTATCTATTCGAAGCTTCCACAATATTATTCCTTCGATTATAAATCAGATGACAAGATGCATTCTACAACGTAATTATTCCCTGAAAAAAAAAGAACATATTCATTCAACCAGACCGGCTCATCAGGGGATCTGGTTCTTTTGGTGAACTGTTTCTGCTTTTATTCGTGAGTTCAGCATGCCTAACCATAAAATTTTTGGACCTCACTGATATGAGCAGACTCCAACTCTATCTGGTTTCAAGTGACTAGATATGAGCAGACTCCAACTCTATCTCAAATCAAGAAGAAGAATCGAATGGATCGGACATAGATCGGTTTGTACGCATCACAAGGCAGGAAAAGAGGTTGGGGGAAGCTTGGTTACCCGATCAGTTGAGGATCGCACTCATCCATTGGGGTCGTCGCCGATGAGGATCTCGGATACTGTCACCTCCTCTCGCCGGTAGACGCGCAAATTGAGTCCAGATCGGAGCGGGGAGGAAGTGGGAGTTTGTGTTGCGTCTCCTCTCCTCGCCGCCGTCGCTGTTGAGGTGTCGATGCTGGGGATCTCGTTGCCGCCGTCGCGCCCGGCAACCTCGCCCTTGCCTCTAGGGTTAGTGTCGCGAGTCAAGAAGAGCGCAGCAAACTGAGTCCGGAAATAAAATGTGGCCTGCTCTGGAGAGAAATTTGATCCGGTTGCAATGGGCCAAACCGAGTGTAAATTTATTAGTTTACCGGTCCATCCAAGCAGCCTTTTACAGCCCAGCCTGGAAAAGATTAGGGTCCGGTAATTTACACCGGTTTTGGGCCTAAAACCGGGCTCCCAAGCAGGCGCTAAGAGTAAATGCCCAAATTTAGGTGAAATGGAAGTAAGAAAGAAGCCATCTCTAGTGCTGTTAGTTTATAGTAAAGTAGCTAGAACGCTAAGTAGTTCGCTTCCGCATGCCTGTCAGATTCCCTAGGTAGAGACGTGCGTGATGCCGCGCCACAAGAAAAAATTTGGTTTGAGTTTTTTGCAAATTGAATTTGCGGAAGTACAGGTCTTTTCTTCAAAATAACCAGTGGAAGGATTCACGATTTTAAAATTTTTTAAATTTTCCGGGTCGAAAGAATCGACGCTTACGTCGAATTTGCGAAACTACGGGGTCCTTTTTGCAAAATAACCAGTGAAAGGTTCTGTTCGTGATTTCAAAATTTTTAAAATCTTCTAGGTCCAAAGAACAGGTGCCCGTGTCGACATTGCAAAACCACAAGGTTCTTTTCACAAAATAACTGATGAAAAGACCTATACACGATTTCTAATTTTTCGAGAGGCTTTTTTGAAAAAAAGATGAGGTGGCACCTCTTGCGGTTGAATTCTCCCGATCATAATATATACTAGGATAGTTTGCGCGGCGTAATATGCCGCGTGTGTCGTTTTTTCGCAAAAATAATTTTGTTTTTTTTCCCGTCGGTGTTTTTTTTAAATCATCGAGGAAACACGCGAAATGATTGAAAGAATACAAATGCATCTGCGATTGCGCTAAATCAAAAGGTCCTTTCTGTGAAAAACAACCGGAATCATCTAAACGTCGCTATGTTTTTTTGATATTTTTCCGTATTGCGCTAATTGAAAGGTCCTACATGTAATTATGCTTTTTTTGAGGGACCTACACGCGAAAAAACAAAACGAACTGAGCCAGTCGGCCTACGTTATTTTTTTGTATTCATTTAGGGTCGTTTCACAAAAGATTCACGATTTTTCTGAACCAAAAGGGCCGATTACGTCGCGTGCGTTGTTTTTTTTGAAGAAATAATTCTGTATTTTTCGACGTAGTTTTTCTTAAATCATTGAGAAAACACGCGAAATAGTTGAAAGGATACGAACGTACCTACGCTTGGCTCAAACGCACAGGTGGCTCGCGGAAACAGTATCTTTTTTTCGACGATTTTTTAAAATCGTTGAGGAAACGCAAGAAATGGTTGAAAGGACACAAGCACATCTGCGATGGCGCTAAATCGAAAGGTTCTTTTCATGAATAATAGCCGGAATGATCCAAACGTCACTACGTTTTTTTGGTATTGCACCAAATTGAAAGGGCTTACACATAATTACGCATTTTTTGAGGGACCTACACACGAAAAAAACAAAACGAGCCGAGCCGGCCGGACTACGTTATTTTTTTCGATATTTATTTAGGGTCCTTTCACGAGAGATTCGCGATTTTTCAGAACAAAAAGGTCCGTTTCGAAGAAATAATTTTGAACTTTTCGGTGTAGTTTTTTTTTAGATCGTTGAGAAAACGCGCGAAGCGGCTGAAAGGATACGAATGTAACCACATTTTTTTGCATCTATCTAGGGTTCTCTTACGAAGGATCTGCGATTGCGCTTAATTGAAAGGTCCGGCTCGACTCAAACGCACGGGAGGCTCACGGAAATAATTTATTTTTTTTGATGTTTTTTTTATCATCGAGGAAACGCAAGAAACGGTTGAAAGGACATAAGCGCATCCGCGATTGCGCTAAACTGAAATGTCTTTCTTGTGAAAAATAGCCGAAATGATCCAAACGTTACTACGTTTTTTCGGTATCTATTTAGGGTCCTTTCACAAAAGATTCGTATTTTTTCTGAACCAAAAGGACCTATACGTAATTACGAATTTTTCGAGGGACTAAAACGCGAAAAAAAATATTTTGAGCTGAGCCGACTGGCCGCGAGCCATCGCGGCCAGCTCGGCTCAAATCAATGGGAGCGCGTGAAATCTCCCGGAAATAGGGAAGGGATGATGATTATTATTTCGGGTCTCAACAGTGTTGCTACCGCAGAGGTGCACTTTTGTGCATTACTCCAAATCCAAGCCGCTCGTCCAAAATGGACGGCAATGCTTGCCTCTTCCTCAATTGAAAAAAAAATAACAGCACGAGACCTACAACTCTTCCGTCTCCCGCGCTACGTCAATTCCATGTTTCCTCGTTCCCAAATGGATCTGGCACAAACGCCTTTGTTCCTCAAAAATAAGCTACACCAAAAGCTTCCAGCTATATAGTTCAAAAAACCGTTGGAATCTCGGAAATCTTAGCCGAGATTTTGGATTCCAGCTAGGGACAGGATCTAAAATCTCAGGTGGGTAAAAAAAATTAAATTGCTATAGTATCTCAAAAATTTCGGTGAAATTTCATAAAATCTCAAATTTCGGTGAAATTTCATCAAATCTCGCCAAAATCTCGTGCTTTTGGCCATTTTTTGACTTTTTATGGCCGAATTTGATAGGCTTTGGTCCAATAACCCTTAAGAAAATCATCTTCTATGAAAATTTCTTTAAAACACAAATTTTTGAGACATTTTAAAATTACGACAGAAGCACTGTCTACACTGTCAAATTTTTATAAAATTGTATAAGCTTGATCATAATCTAAAAAATTTATGGTACTATATTTAGTAGTGTAGGATCATACAAAAAATGTAAAAATAATTGAACTTCATTTGTTATCTTCAAAACATCAAAACAAAATGAATATAATTGGGACAGTAAATTTGTCAAAATTTTATAAATTTTCTCAAGAGTGATTATGATCTAAATTTTTTATGAGAGCTTAATAATTGGATCATTAACATTTTAGAAAATTTTCAAAAAATTTTAACGTTTTTGTTTGCTCAATCAAATCTATGTAAGCATTGAACTTTATTTGTTATTTTTTCAAAAATAAAAAATAGAAAGAACATAAATGGTGCAGTGCCCTTGTAAGAATTTTATAAATTCACTGGAGTGTGATCATGATTCAGTATTTTTATGAGATCTAAAGCATTTCCTTAGAACCCTTCTGTAATTTTTTTCAAAAATTTTAAAATATTTTCAATTGCTAAAGCAAATCTATGTATTGATTATTAGGTTTTTATGAGAATGTAACACTATTAGAATTTTTGAAACTTCTTGAAACTTGATTATTATATAAAAATTTTATAAAAATATTAATGATACATCAGGACCATTCACAACAATTTTCAAAATTTTCTAATATGTTTTGAACCATTTTTCATTTGGTTGAAATTTGCCAGTAAGGCTTTTATCAGAACAATAGCACTCTCCGAATTTTCAAAAATTCATGAAGCTTGATTATCATCTAAAACTTTTATGAAAATATTATTTATGCATCATAACTATACATAAAAAATTTTAAAATTTTTTAACGTAGTTTGCTTTATTTTTCATTGGTTATCCTTTCAAGAGCGTCATTCCCTGACAACCTCGCGCCCTGTCTGCGAGCCCACCTCCTACCAGAGTCTGTGGCGTCGCTGGGGTCAGGCATGCGGGAAGCATGGGAGGGCGACGAGACGGCCGGGCGCTCGTTCATGGGCAGTCGAAGCAAACAAAACTGTCACGAGCGGCGGCGAGGTGCTTGTGTGCGTCGTGGTGCCTCGCTTTGCGCGCAAGAGGATACGAGGGAGGACGAACTAAGAGAAGGTCGAGCTCAACGGCGGATTCTAGAAGGGTGACTGGGTGACGATGTCGTTGTCTCGGGAGGGCATGGTCCGGAAGTGATCTAGCCCTCTTACCTCATTTTTTTTTCAAATTTAGTTTTCTTACGAGTAGAATTGCAGAATTAGTTCTCTCCCTCGCCGCAAAAGACACAATAAAATATACCTATCGCCTACTTTGTTCAGAGAGCAAGGTAGCCAGCAATCAGTTCAAGAGCAGCGGTCCGTTGCGGCAAGTGAGCATGGGATGAGGCCTCCCACGGTTAGGGAGAGCAGGAGTGAAAAGAGTTGTGGAGTCTTGTACTATTTTTTTGAGTAAATTTTATAAAATCATATGTGTTTTTGTATAAACTATTAGAAAACTATAAATTTCAACTTCTATTTCAAAAAACTACAAACTTTAGAAGAATTTGTATAACAAAACTATAGGTTTATTATGCAAACTATCAGAAAACTATAAGTTTTAGCTTTTAATTCGCAAAACTATAGATTTTAGGAAAACATGTATCACAAAACTACAGGTTTTAAACGAACTTGTTCACAAAACTACATATTTTAGAATTGGCCATTTTTTGTAACGGGTCTGACAGTGTGGACTCACATGGCAGTCTCGCACGCTCTCATTTCCCATTTCACTCACGCGTGAGGTTGTCGTGGGCTCAGAGACCTAGACTATCAGACCCGTTATAAGAAACAATTAATTCTAAAACCTATAGTTTTGTGAAACAAATTCTCCTAAAATCTGTAGTTTTATGAAATAGAAGTTAAAATTTGTAGTTTTCTGATAGTTTGTATAATAAACTTGTAGTTTTATAAAACAAATTCTTTTAAAATATGTAGTTTTATAAAATAGAAGCTAAAATCTGTAGTTTTCTGATAGTTTGTATAAAAAATCTATAGTTTTGTAAAATTTACTTTTTTTGTGGAGGAAATGCTCAGGCAAACACTGCCGTCCATTCTGGATGAACGGCTCGGATTTGGAGTAATGTATAAAAGGGCATCTCTGCGGTAGCAACAACACATAATGCAGAGGATCCGTGTCACTCTCTTTCGTGCGTGCGCACACAAACGGCATTGAAATCAAATAGTGTTTGAAACAAACTTAGGATACGTACGCAGGGTTTCAAAAACGTTACCGTAAAAACCATCTAAAATTCGAAATTCAAAAACCGCAAAGACTGCTCGAAAATTTTCAGAAACCAAAGGGTTAAGAAATCAAATTTTTTGATTTTTTTTTTAAAAAATCGAAAACCGTTTGTTTTTCAACAAAAACTGCAGTTTTTTACGAAAAATCACTCGGTTTTCGCTAAAAACCAACCGACCAATTAAATGTTCCGAAAAACAGTTTTTGTGCGGTTTTTTTATGAAACCCGTAGTTTTTCAACGGTTTTCGAGCGGTTTTCAACGTATAATTTTTTATTTTTTTGAATTTTGTAATTAGATCGGTTTACGAAGCGGTTTTAGATCTCGAACCACAGCGGTAAGATTGAAAACCGTGATTTTTGAGCAGTTTTATCTGTTTTTAAAACCATGATGGGGTGCACCAACTGCGATGCTGTTGGCTTCCCTGCCAAATTCAAACAGTGTTTGAAACAGTTAACATGCTATTGCCATGGATGCCGACTGGACCTACAGGAAGAAATAGATACCGGCGTACAAGCCACCTACTGAAAAAGGTTACAACCAAAAAAGGTCGCATAAGGGAAAAAAAGTAGCAGCTTTCTCCTTAACGAGGGGAAAAAAAGTAGCAGCTTTCTACTTAAAGCGTATTTTAAAAAAATGATTAGAAGCACTAGCATTCATTAGCTATGTATCCGTGCGATGCAACAGAAACTCAATTTGTGATAAAAAATTTATTTGCAAAGAGCACTAATCTTATCTGAATAATAATGTTCACTCTAAATGTGCAATGGTTAAATGTTTAAATCAATTCATCGAAACATACAAATTTCAAACACCTGTTTACAAATTCGAGTTTAAAATTATCTTTAATTTTACAAACATAATTAATAACATCATAGCACTTGGGATTGTAAATTTGTAACGCCATAATTCGAGATCGATCGATCGATCGAAAGAGGCATCACCTGTTGCCCCATGTACGCAAAGGCATTGAAAAGGTAGGCGTTATCCATATGTGACTGACATCATCAGCGGCATGCATGGCTCGTACGCCTTGCTCCGGCCATACTATAGCCCCACTACATCAACCAGCTTCACCACCTCCTCGCCTCTCTCCGCGAGCGTCTCCCTCAACCTATTGACATCATCCACCGCGGCTAGCTCCAGCAGCGCCGCTAGTCTATCTCGCCACCCATCACCGGTGACCTATCTCTGCGTCGCATCAACGAGATCAGGAAGGTGGGAAAATATCGATGCAATTATCTATTATTTTTTCGTGCAATCGATGAATTTGATCATGAAATTTTATAAAATGGGGAGAAAAAAATCATGGATGTACATCCATGATCCCATCTTTTATAGAATTTTTGAAATTTTTAGTAAGGTTGCACGGTGGTTGCACGAAAACTTTAATTGCACTGGATATTTTCCCAGGAAGGTCGCCCATTACTTCTGCTCAACAGATAAGCTCAACACATCTACAGGAGAGGCAAGAAGCGGTGCAGTTATATAGATTCAGTAACCGAGGAAATATCTATGGAATTTAGATTAAAAAATCGTCAAATAAAGAAGACAACAAAAGGAAAAGAGACGAGAAGAGACCCAACTCTATGAATCGGAACTCTGCTTCCTTCAGAAGGGAATCAATCTATCCAATTTAAAAAGCACCAAGAGCAATCGCCGTCGATTCGAATGTCAGATCAATGAGAGAAAGAAAAGCAATAAATGAGTCATGCGTATTCATTTACCTCCCGCAACGGGATAATCCCATCCAATCTGTCGGGGTGGTCACTGTCTGCTTCCCACTCAGCCACGCAGGTGTGCACACGTGTCGAGGTGAGGGCGGAGAATGGACATACTACCACCAATTCCTAATTAGAGTTAGTAGAGGTAGAGATAACAAACTTATCTAGTCGCGTCATACATAGCCGTGCACATGCTGCTGACTGGCCGGAATCAAGTCCATACGTGATTAGATGAAAAGAAAAGATGATTTTATCTACACATGCAAGTAAATATTTAATGGAAAGAATGTATATGGCAACTCAAAGGCACATGGTAACTCAGAAGCTGTATACGTGCGGTATATGAAAAAAGAATCAGCCGTGCAATATTTGGAAATAGAATCGGCTGATGGAGATAATCACATAAAAGTCTGATACACTGCAGATCACGCATGCATGCATATCCAACTGAATTAAAATTTTCTCCATTCGCCAATGCATAGAAGTTCGAGACAATGACGGTTTCGTGAGTATATCCGTAGGGAGAACGGACCAGCGCCACCAACTCGTAATTAGAAGTAGTAAAAATTATAGAAGAAAGAATAACAGACGAGCCACATGCGTGCACACACACATCTCCACACACACAGTCGCATCTATACTCATCTCAGCAAGAAATGCCGGTTTCAAGACTTGAACCTGAGTAGGCCGGACTAGGGTTAGAATTTTCATTTGATGGAAAAATTCGGAACCAGGCGAAATCCGAAATTTCGCCCAAAATTTCAGAATTTCGGACGGAGGAGATTCAAAATTCAAAATTCAAATTTCAAATCTGGTTTGATTTCCACCGAAATTTCCGAAATTTCGCTGAAAATACCCGAAATTTTGGTCAAAATGAACAGACTGAAAATTAGTCCAAACGATGTTAAACAATTGTGAAATTTTTTTTGTAGGTTCCTCACACATTAAAGATGTTCTTATAAAATTTTAAGGTGATTATCAGTTCTGTGGATTTTTAAAAAATTCAAACATTGGTACTGTCCCGATGAAACATTGATCGGCAAGTTTGAACTGGATGAAAAATAGTACAAAGGATGTTAGAACATTTTAAAATTTTTTATGGAGATTTCTAACATATTTATTATATTTTTAAAAAAATTTCAGATGATGATCAAATGTGAGGAATTTATAAAAATTCAAACATTGGTACTGTCTTGGTAAAGTGTTGAGCGGCAAGTTTCATCCGAATGAAAATTAGAACAAACGAGCTTGTAACATGTTAAAATTTTTATGGATGGGCCTGACACATCCATAATATTCTCATAAAATTTTCATATGATGATCAAGTGTCATGAATTTTAAAAAATGCGAACAGTGCTACTATCCTGTTAAAAGACCGATGATCAATACATAGATTTAATTTAGCAATAAAAAAGGTTTAAATTTTTTAAAAATTTTACATAAGGGTGGCAAGGAAATGGTTAATATCTCATAAAAATTTTGAATCATGTTCATACTCCAGAGAATTTATAAAATTCTTAGAAGGCACAGTGCCATTTATGTTCTTTCTCTGTTTGATTTTTGAAATATAATACAACAAATTAAGTTTAGTGCTCACTGCATTGATAGATTTTATTGAGCAAACCAAGAAAGTTATTTTTTTAAAAAATTTTATATTATCTTTCCCAACAATAAATTCATCAACAGTAAAAATATCAGAAATTAATAAATTAATTTAAGATATTTAAAAATTCAAAAACAGAGAGAGTTGAAAACTAGTACTGTGAATGTCAGAATTTTTATAAATTCCTGGAGAAATATTTTGAGCTGAAAATTTTACATAAGAATCCTTAGCTCAAACAAATTTGAAAAACAAAATTTCAAAAAGTTATAAAAATAGTTGAATTGCCTGATAAATCCAAAACAGAAAATAGAAATATGTACACAGTACATTGTCAGAATTATTGTAAATTCTGTGAGTAATATTTGCCTCTGAAATTTATATAGTACGAAGATAACTCCCTATCCATCACTCATTACAGATGTTCTCATAAAATTTACAGGTGATTATTAGGTCTATGGATTTTTAAAAAATTCAAACATTAGTTCAGTGCTCTGTGACACATTATATAGTTCAGTGCAATCAATTGGAATCAATTTATAATTCTTCATGCAAGTAATTTCGGCAGTGAAGTTATAAATTTTGGCAGCATTTTGAGTGAAATTTGTAGTATGAGTCACAGTTGCAATCAATCAATATTTGTTCATCCCACCAAGAACATACCAATATTGCATTTGGATAACAGAAATATTGTGAAAAAAAGATACCACAGAAACAAGTATTATGAACTTCCATAATCATTTGATATGCTTACCATACAAAAGACAGTCAACCAACACATACTTTGGTGAAAGAAGCATATTCTGAAAGAAACATGTTCAGTTCTTTACCATGCCAATGTTGTTGCACACGACAATCAAGTTGTAGTGCACGAAAACGAGCTTCTGGAGCTTTGCATAGCTTAATCGGTTCCGCAGCTGCGTGTGCACTAATGCAAATGTGCTCCAATTGCGCTCGCAACCACTCGATGATACACACTGATCATCACACAAGTTGTAACTTACGACTATACAATCATTTCGTACCAATGAAATATGGGCAGTCCATTTTGGTTCCAGGAATTGCATTTGCATGAGCCCACTTGGACCATACCCTCCCAAGCTTACCCCGTTTATCCTTCTTGAGTGTGGTGTCAATACGGGGTTGCTGCGGGGCGCTACTCCGTGCAAGGTCAACATCGATGGGAGCTTCTCATGTTGATTTGCTCCTCCCGAATATTTTGCTAATAGTGGATTGGACCGATGACTTCTTTGCACCACTCCCAGACCCCGAACCTGCGGTAAAACCTTGGCTCCTGAGGTATGCTTCCTCTTTGGAGGCTCTTAAGGCCGCCTTCAGCTGCTCCTACTCTGTACGATAATCACTCGTGAAGGCATCCTAGTCCTCCGCGGCCTCCTCCTTATGGAGCCGCTCTGCCACCTTCTCCTTCTTCTTGTCCTGGTATCCATGGAGGTCCGCGAGTATGGCCTGCCTAACCGCTTTAGGCACGTTGGGACAGGCCCTCACATCGCCAGCGTGGCCAGCCAGGTGTTGCTTTAGACGTGTCGCCCCTCCGCCCTTCATAGTATGATTGCAGTAGTGACACTTCGACCCGGGGCCGACACGCTCCCCGTGGTCCCATACGCTGTCCTCAAGACCCGCCATCAGTACACAGCCTGCAACGGAACACAAAATATATGAAGAAACAGGTGCTTGTACTCATGTCATTTAGCCATCAATGACCCATCAATTTCGGAATTAAAAACAAAGATATGGGCTTTCTGATGAGAGGTGGTGTTGCTGCCTTTGTAGTACAATCGCACAAATGTACATATGCACTCCTACATATTTGAGGTTTACTTAATCTATGACGATGATAGTTTCAATTCGATGAGTATTAAACTAAGTTAACTACTGATTAGGCAACCTAAAAAACTACATTTCCATGAATCAACCAAAATACTCAGTGCACATTATCCACAACAGTTTAATAAAGATCTTCGGGAAGCAAGTGATCGAGTTGGGCATATTATCAGTGGTATGAAATGGTTGGTGTACCATCACTAATAGACTTCCAAAAGGGTAGTGTCTTTCAAACAAAGAATGTCCTGGATATCCAGCTTAAGGGTGATGAGGTGGATTAGCAGTTCCTTTGTGCATTTATATAGCCAACAGTAGCTATATGACAAAGTGGATCATTAGCAGATTCAGGGCTTTCAGGCTATGTTGTCACTCAATAAACCAAAACGACTACACTTCCATGAATTATTTGCAAAACAACTACACTTCCATGAACCAAAGAACAAATTTTCTTCAAATACCTGAAAATTTTGCTTCGGACGAATTTTTTTTGCTCGACCAAATTTCGGATCTCGGTAAATTTCGCCTAACGGTCGAAATTTTATGCTCTTTCGCCGACGCCTTGGATTTGGCCGGAGCTTCACCGGATTGGCTTCTCTGGTAACCGTCTTTGGAGAATGCTCAGAATCAAGAGAGACCTCTGTCTGGTCGTTGCAAGGGAAAGAGAAATAGGAAAGTGAGTGAGATGAAGTTAGAAAGTGAGGGAGGCACATTTCCATGCTGTGGATCACTGTGAGGAAAGAATCAAATAAAGCAAAAGTGAAAGCGGGAGGAAAGAATCCAAGAAAGCAAAAGTGAAAGCCTCTATCTAGCATGCATGAAGTGAGGAAAGAATCAAAGAAAGAGCCAGGAGCCCAAGAAAAGCATGCACTGATGCACTGCCAGGAAAGTATCATTTTATGTATCATTTCAGTGGTTACATCAAATTCGAGCTGGAATCCCAATTTTAAATGATAAAATGTCATATCCAACATTTATGCATAAAATCCACACTCATTTATTGCACCAATTCAAGACTAGAAACAGTAGCATTGTCAGAATTAAATGAAAATAATGATGACTTATCTCTAGCTAAAAATTTTATATTATCTTCTGAAGCCATTAATGCACCTACATTAAAACTTTCAGAAATTAATAAATTATTTTAGAATATTTAAAAATTCAAAAACAGAGAGAATTAAAAATTAGTACTCTGAATGTCAGAATTTTTATAAATTCCTGGTACAATATTTGGAGGTGAAAATTTTAAATAAGGATCCTTAGCTCAAATAAACTTGAAAAACAAATTTTCAAAAAGTTTACAAAATATTTGAATTGTCTGATAAATCAAAATCCGAAATCTGAAAACTGCGCAGAGCAGATTGGCACATAAGTTCAGTGCTTACTGCATTCATAGATTTTATTGAGCAAACAAATAAGGTTGAAATTTTTTGAAAATTTTATAAAATGGTACTGAGGAAATTATTAATCTGTCATAAAATTTTTAGATGATGATCATACTCGAGAAAATTTACAAAAATCTAACAAGTTTACTGTCCCAATTATGTCCATTCTGTTTTTGATTTTTTAAAGATAACAAATGATGTTAAATTATTTTGAAAATTTTTGTCTATGATCCCAAACAACAAGGGATGGTACCATAATTTTTTCAGATGATTATCAGGCTAGTAAAATTTTTAAAAATCTGACAGTGTTTCTGCCCAAATTTTAAAAAATCTCAAAAAATTAGTTTTTCATCAAATTTTCATGTAACAAGACTTTGTTAAGGGTTATTGGACCCATTCCGTTCAAATTCGGCCAAAACATTTGAAAATTCGGATTTAAAACCCGAAATTTCGGCGAAATTTCTGAAAATACTGCAGCAACACTGTAGCAAAATCAAAATTTTTTAAAATTTCAAATTCGGCCGGTAGATATAAATTCAGGGCGTCCAAAAACCAGAATTTCGGCGAAATTCGTCGAAATTTCTATCCCTGGCCCGGACGTCCTCTGCACGCCATGGCACTGAGCCGTGCTCATAGCTCCTTAAAACGTATTTTGCGCTTACGTTTCTAAGATCGTACCAGCGTACTATGATCAATGGCTTTTCTAGCAAACAAATCTCGTACTTTATTTATTTTCCTCGAGATGTGCTTGGGCTAAGAGATTTTGTTATCTGTCTCAAAAATAAAACTTTTGTTATCATTTCCAGTATTGCTCGTTAAAAAAAAACCCACTCCGTCTAGCTTCAAATTGATGCCGTTTTTTATTGCGCGTAATCAATTAACATTAATCATTAATATACACAAAATTATTTAGATTTGTAAAAAAAAATTAGTATATCGGTACATTTATCATAATGTATTTCTTAAATATATGTTAGAGAGATCGTATTGATATTTAAAATGACAAATAAAAAGAAGTAAGTGAGTATAAAATATGAGAAAAAAACTATCCTATCCGGATGGGATACCTTAGTTGCCGTCCGATCCAAATTCTTGTATGCACCTAACCTCTCGTCACTTGCACGTTATCTATTCTCTTCCTCATTTATGAGTCTCAATGAGACCCTTCGTAAAGCTCGCTAGTCGCTTCACCCCAAATCTCAACCTCTCCTCATCTCACAAAAAAAAAAAATCATAATCTCTTCTTCCTGCTGAGCGCTAGCTTTCGATAGTTGCATGTGGTGACAGATTTAGGACGTGTTTAGTACAACTTTAGCACCTGTATGTTTAGTATAACCTTAGCTCCATCAGATTTGTAGATCTGATGGTGCTGAATATTACTGACTCCACTAAATCTGTGGAGATAGAGTTATTGGTATATTAAGAGTGTTTAGATATGTCATCTTATTTATATTTTAAACTAAAATATAAAATTAATTTACTTTATTTTTATTTATAAGTTTTAGATCTTAAGTGAAGCTGGAATACAGAGTCTTAGGGTCTGTTTGGTAGAGTTTCAGATCCCAGTTTCATCTTCCAGATCCCAGTTTCATCTGAGATCTAAAATTTGTAGGTCAAAATAAAGTGAATTAAGTTTATGTTTTTGGTCCAAAATGTAAATAAGATGGTCCATCTAAACACTCTTCATGTACTCATAGTTCCAACTCTACGGATCTGATAGAGCTAGAAATACCCAGTTTCATTAGATCCACAGATCTAATAAAGCTAAAGCCCTACCAAACACACTCTTTACACTGAGCCACCTCATTTATGCTCCTACGAGCCTATGATGGCAGTATCCTTGCGGCGGTGGGCCCAAGCCAATGCAGCACCCCAAGCCAATGCAGCACCCCACGCACGAGTAGCACGCGAGCTAGCATGACGGAGGCGCCCTGGACTGGCCATTCCATTCGGGAGTTGGCGGTTGGCACATGCGGAGGTAGGGCGCAGGCATGAGCTCGGCTACGGACAGACATGCGTGATGGTGGCCGCTGAAACCTCCAGCTTGATTTTAGTCGAATTATTTTCAATTCTGTTTGAGATCAGTTCTGAAACTTTTTTGTTGAAAATTATCCAATCCCATTTGAAATCACTTCTGAAACTTGATTTTTGTTGAAACACACTTTTGAAACTTCAAGTTTTAGTTGTGTAACACAACAGGAAATGGTATTTTTTTCATCCGCCAACTACCGACGAAAAAAGCGGGATTACCGACGAAAATAGACCGACAAAACTAATTAGACGAAAATAGTGCCTATTTTCGTCGGCAACCGACGAAAATATTATTTTTTCGTTGGTCCAGTCTAGCCGACGAAAAAACATGGCTGATGGCTGGCCGACTTTGCGACATCAGACTATTTTCGTCGGCCATGTGGCCGACGAATATACTGAGGAGATTTTTTTCATCGGCAACGTGGCCGACGAAAATACTGGGAGTTCCAGATGCAAAACTGCTTTCCCATGACATTTTTGCTTGCTGGTACCTTCCAATATTTTCGTCGGCCATGTGGCCGACGAAAATACTGGGGAGTTTTCAGCAGAAAATATTGCTGGTTTTGCTTGTTTTGCTGCACGAACATGCAATTTTCGCAGAAATTCACGTATACCAGCGTATATTTCTCAGAACAATCACAAATGGCATCACACAATTTAAAAT
The DNA here is from genome assembly GCA_036346375.1 of Guadua angustifolia. Taxonomy (NCBI): domain Eukaryota; kingdom Viridiplantae; phylum Streptophyta; class Magnoliopsida; order Poales; family Poaceae; genus Guadua; species Guadua angustifolia. Next base: position 52,198,387 of record CM070500.1, read on the forward strand.
GACATTACGATTAAATTCGCAAATGCATCACATTAATATTGCAAATGCACTAACATATATAAACATTCAAATCATATCACAATTAGTTTCATCCAACTACACTACCCCAACTATCACATTGTCCTATCTACAGTCCTAACTCTCCGGGGTGTTTGAATTTTGGCCGCTACCTCCAGAGGCGAAGAAGCCATCGACTTTTGCATTGGGACCGTACGAGCTCGAACCCTGAGCTAGCCCTAGTGCTGGAGGCGGAAACGGTTGCCACAACGAAGGAGGCTGAGAACTCTGTAGAGGAGTTATGAAATTTAACATTAGTACAAAAATGCAAATAACTTTTAAAACCGAATTAACCTAAAACATATGTACCTGCGGTACTTGCCCTGGTGGCGGATACCCGTAGAACGGCGGAGGAGGCTGAGAACCCTGTAGAGGAGTTATGAAATTTCATATTAGTCTAGAATTGCAAATAATTTTCAAAATTGAATTAACCTAAAGCATATGTACCTGAGGAGGTGGATACCCGAAGAATGGCGGAGGAGGCTGAAGCGTAGGCAAGCCGTGTTGAGTGCCCACAGTTGCGTAGATTTGCTGCATATAGTCAAAGTGTTAGATCCGCAATAGTAAAAATTAATCGATATGTTGAGATTTCGAGCTTTTACCTGAAGAGCTCCCTGGAAGTACGCCTGCGTTTGCCTTAAATGCGCCATCTCCGCTTCGTACTTCGCTATCAGCTCACGCTGTTGGCGAGCCTCCTCACGCTGTTGGCGAGCCTGTTCCTCGTACTTCGCAAACCTCGCATTATCTCTGGAGGAGCGAGCACTGCTCTGTGAGGACCCCGACGCTCTTCCTTGGGACAGAGCGACGTCGGAGTCCACAACCCCGTTGAACATGGAGAACACCGCAATGTATATATATGAAACCGAAGGCATTAATAAAAGCGCAACTATTGACGATATCAGATTTCGACAATACACAAATAAGGGGATTATTTCACCTTCCATGTCTCTTGCCCCCACCACTTTGGTATAGTATACCGAGACATCGAGGTCCTCGCTCCTCCATCAGACTCGGCCGTGACGCCGAGCCATTTCATCCCCATATTGCTCCTGCATGACAACAATACTGAAACAACAGTTTGAAGATATAAATTTCATCAAAGTAGGTCGAACAACTTACAATCCTCTGAGTCGCCGTTGGGTGCCACCGTGTCCAGCGACTCGATCGCTTCTTGATGTCCCGAAGATAAACATCGATGTAGCTCGGGGCAACGCTAGTTTCAGCCTCCTGTAATCCAAAGTTAGCGACATACATTCAAAAGCGTACTGAACTAAGGCTAGATCTTACCATGCGCCTCGCTAAGTGGAGGTGTACATTCGCGCCGTACCGGTGCAACACCGGGTCACCTGCCTCTCTGTTGCCTCGCTTCTTGTTGGACCTAGCAACAAAGTCAGCCGACGCCCAGTACGTGCACAGTACCTGAAAGCTTCCGGGCACTTTATCAGCCAGGGGATGGACGCCTGGAGGTACTCATCCTCGCGCAGGTAGATCTTTGAGGCCCTGAGCTTCTTGATCATTTTCTCCCTTTTCACCCCCTTGTAGTACGAGCACACCGCCTTAATACGTGCATTGGACATCATGTCCTCCACGACCTTATGGGCCGCCTTGTTGAAGACTTTTTCGGCCCTCTCTTGATTTGCGGGGACATCCCCGTCCTCAAGGCGGTATCTCTCCTGCAAAAGCAATTATTGAACTAGCGACATATCACTACAAATGAATGAACTGTAAAGAGATAAGAAACTCACCCAGAAATCGTGTGAAACCGCGTCAGCCCAGCGGCTGAACAAGGCGCCGGCCAATGAGCCTTTGCCTTGTCTCGTGCATTACCATGAATAAAACCACCCATGGTCTGCAATATGGACATATGGTATATACACTAAGTGGTAGGCAAAAAAATTGGATCACAAGCTCTAGTGTGCTATCCGAGCAATGCAACCAATGGTTTCTCTCCAAGAACAATCCGTTGTACAAATGCAATAACTCACGAGATCACGAGAATTTACAAGAAATTCAAAAATATTAACTAGCGTGTTGATCACTACTTGCCTTCTCCGCAGTATCTTCTGCAGATAGTTCTTCAACAAAGGAGGCACCGATCGGGCAGGGGTGCGGAGCGCATGGGGCTTAGGCATGGGGGCGTGGCGGCTTTCGAGGGTGCAGGGCGAGGGCGGCGCAGACGGCTTATGTGGGCGGGCGACCGGAGGAGGCGCCGGTCGGCGGCGGGCGCCGCGACCGAAGGGAGGCACTGCTGTGGCGGACGGAGCGAAGCGAGGATGCGGAAGAATCGCTCGGCGGCGCAAGGACTGGGTATGCGAGGATGGCCTCGGGCTTATTACGCCTTATTTTAAATCGGCCAGTTGGCCGACGAAAACAATGCCTGCGATGGCAGATTAGGATTTTTAAATCGGCCGGCCGATTTAAAAATATCTCTCCGGACACGTGGCATAACATAATTGGACCAAGCTATTTTAAATCGGTCTCGTAAGTCGCGAATATAATTTGAAATTCATTGCCGCTCGGCAGATTTTTTTTCGCTTCGGCTTAGAAAAAAGACCGACGAAATTAATTACTTTTTTCGTCGGTTGTTGCTCCGGCCGACGAAAATAGTTTTATTTTCGTCGGCTTCCATCCAGTCGACGAAAATATATTATTATTGCCGTCGGCCTAGATGAAGCCGACGAAAAAATATCGTTTTCCTGTAGTGTAACCTCGTGTTTCAATTTTGAAACTTCATAAAACTTTTAACTATAAGTTTGAGTTTTGAGACTTCATGGAGCTTTTTGAAAGTTCATGGAACTTTTTGAAACAACAAGTTTTAGCATCTGAAATATCATGAAACTTCAACTTTTAAACTTCACGAATGTTTTGAAATTGCAAGTTTAAGAGGTTTTACAAGAAGAGGCGACAGGAGAAGGTCGGTGATGAGGTTCCACGTGCTTCTGCCCATGCACCAAGGAGGATGGCGAGGAGCTGTCACCCGATGATTGTGAGATTTCATGCGAGTAGGTGGCCACTGATGCAGGGCCGGTCCTGAGTTTTTGGGGCCTGGGACGAAATTACTGATGGAGGCCTCACTAACATAAGCATCAAAATAATTTTATACTATCATATATCAATTAAAAAGATAATATTCAGTGTATTATAGAAATTGTTACCGATAAATAAATAGAAGTACAAAAGTGAGATTATTTACTTCAAACATTTGTAGAGATCATCTTAGAAAATATTTTCTAACATTGCTAGATGCAAAATCATTAATTATGGCCTCAACATTAATGTCATCCAATAACTTCTCAATATATAAAGTTGCCAGACCATTTAACCTTTCTTAAGACATTGTAGATCTCAAATAGTTCTTTAATAATTTCAACTTTAAAAAGCTTCTTTCAGCTGATGCCACAGTTACCGGCACAGTAAATAAAATTCGATAAACAACAGAAATATTACCATAACAATCCACTTTTCTAACAAACTTAAAAATCTCCATAGCAAACATTGGTCTATCTGGTAAAGTCATTTGCAGTATTCTTAACTCAGAAATCAGATTATTTAACTCAAAATCAGATGAATCATCAACAGAGAAAGTTTTTGCCAACTTAGTACAATAATCTTTAAGTTCAATATAACCAATGACTTCAAAGTTGTTGAGCTCAGAAAATGCCCAAATATACCTTTGAATACTTAGAGTTCTTCAAATCTGTTTTTCAATGAACTGACCATATCAACCATAATAAAAAAGTAATTAACTTTAAAATTTTTCTCATCTTATAGAATTTCTTCACTACTGCAATCATTTTCATCAAACTATTAAAGATTGCTTCGGTTTCGACAAAAAAATAGATTGACATACGTTTACTAAAATATTAATTCCTGAAGATCCTACCGTTGGATTGACATGAAATTTGGACTGTAAAAACTAGATTCAATTTCAAAACCAACCTAACAAAAATCAGCTCAATCGGATCTATGGATATAAAGTTATGACCTTTACAAATTGATTATACTAATAGATGACGGGCCCCGATAGTTTGGGGGCCCAGGGCAGCCGCCCTGCTCGCCCTGCCCCAGGAACGGGCCTGCACTGATGGGGGTTTTGCCAGAGGAGGAGGTGGTGTAGGATATAACTGAACAGAGGGGGCAAATACAAGATGTGAGAAGCGATAGTGATGTGCATTATCATCGCTATCGCTTCTTAAGTAAAAACCAATTGTGCTGTGCACGTTTATATCACAATCGGTTCTTGTGCCAAAAGCGATAGTGATAATCACTCACATCGCTATCGCTTCTCACAAAAGAATCGATTGTGATGTGATCATATACATCATAATCGGTTCTTTTGTAAAAAGCAATAGTGATGATCATACACATCACTATCGCTTTACACATAAGAACCGATTGTGATGTGTCCAGTGCTACATCACAATCGCTTCTAACCTTAGAACCAATAGCGATTATTTTTACTACCTCTCCTAAGTCATCTATCACAATTGTTTTTCCCTAAAACTTTAAGAACTGATCTAGATGAAGCGATAGTAATGTACCATTCTGTAGTAGTGTTTCCTTCTCCAAGCCGTCTAGAAGTCGGCAAACACCAAGAGCAATAGATCAACGATGCTTGCTTGAAAGTGCTCAAATGTCACAAAACTCAATCTATGATTGTGCACACTTGAATGCTCTCAACAACTCAAAATGTGAAAATGAATGAACTAAGTGAAGAGAGACTTGCAAAGGGTCAGAAGTATTCAATGAGGTTTTAAGAAATGCACCTTGCTGCACAGAGAACGTATTTATAACCCCAACCACTTAATTAGCTGTTTGGGATGAAATCCCTCAAAATTAGCAAAATCCAGTATTACCAGCACATAAAGATCGATAATACCAGCCTCTACCATAATGATCAATTTGAGGCAATTAATGCATAGGTACTAGTCATTGCAACAGTACATCGGTACTATAGACATGTTGTGCCCGATAGTGCAGACATTTGAATTTCAGGAAAAAGGCCCAAAACACACTCTCTAGAAAATAACTACCGGCATCAAAGAAGTGGTACTATTGATTCTAGGGTAGTACGGGCCCTTGAATCACAGTAGTGCTGACTTTTGAAAATTTCATAGAATGTCCAAAATTAAGCGCTCTAGAAAATAACTACCAACTCATAGGGGGTACTACCGACTGATGGTAGTACTGGACTCCCTACACTGGTATGGCTAGAAATGCCAATTTTGGAAATCAACAGTAAAAACCCTTCTCTAAAAAATAGCTATCACTCCCAAGAGTGGTACTACTAGAGTCACGGTAGTACTAATAATTTTATGGCGGTAGTGCGAGGTTTTAGATAAAAAGATCATTTCACAAAGAATTGTTTTAATGCAGTCCAAAACCAGCATGAATAAGATTTTGAGCCATATGATCTTTAAACAATTTTAAGCTACTAGACATCGATCCCTCTTAATAGTACGATAACTACTTCTAACAATCCGATCTTTTCTCCAAACTCAAAGATTTATAAAAACTATAAAAAGGTCCTTATGTTTTTCATACTTTGGCTTTGAAGTACATGAATCATCAATAGTCGTTTTTGTTTCATGCTTCCACATTCTCCATGCAATGAGAGGACCAACCTTTCTCATACACTTGAAACAATATTAGTCCTTTTAAATACGATTGTTATCAATTAAAAAACTCAATTAATTAGGGGCTAGATGCTTCAGGTGGGCGATGAAAGCGCACAGAAGAGGATGTGGAGAGTTGTCACACGCTCCAGCGTGCGATGACCGATGGGTGACAGAGGCAAGTGTGCGATGGACGACAGAAGCAAGGTCACGAAAGAAGTAACGCACACGAAGAAGTCACACGGAAGCAAAATTGCTGTAGCAAAAGCTGTCACAGTTCAGTCATTTGATTACAAGATCTAACGGCGAGAACCTGTCCTGTTGAGAGCTCTCCCAATAGGATACCGTGTAGCTCTCATATATACTAGATGGGATCTCGCGCTACGCCGCTCCGCCGGGTCTTTTTGGAAAAAGGATGTTGGAGGACCCGTTCGCGAATATACGAAACTATAGGGTCTTTTCCGTAAAATTACCAATAGAAGGACCTGGATGCAATTTTTTGTTTTGCAAAATTACCCATAGAGGACCCGTTCGCGAATACCCAGAACTGCGTAGTTTTTTCACAAAATAACCGGCTGAGGGCCTAAACGTAATTAAAAAATTTACGGAGGGTCTTTTCGCAAAAAAACGCGTGACATATGGCCACCCTGGTTGAGCTCCAATTCTTACGTATATCTATCTATGATACATATATGTATATATATAATATTTGAAGTTGTGTCCTTTTACAGTAAAATTTTTTTAAAAAATCTAGACATATAAATACACATATCCTTTTATTTTAGGGAAACTTTTGTATTTTATACAAAAAAACATCCCGTATTTACAAAAATATACAACATTCGCACGTATTTGCAGAAATCCCCACCGATTTCGCCATCTGAAATTGCGAAACCTCAATTTCGCCATATGAAATTGCGAAATCAGTGATTTCGCTTTTTGAAAATGCGAAATCGAAGTATTTCGCTAAATGGTATGGCGAAATCCGGTATTTGCAAACTGAAAATGCGAAATTGAGCCTCCACGTCGGATTTCGCCAACTAAGGACGCGAAATTGAGCGGGATTTCTGGCTGCTGTCTGTGCTTTCGGCTGATTGCCAACGGCTGGGTCCCGATCGCATGCAATGGTTCCTCTCGCATGCAGAGAAAGTGACTGATGTGGTTGGGTCCCGCTCGCATGCAATGGTTTCGCTCGCATGCAGAGAAAGTGACTGATGTCTTGCTTTTTGTCAAGAATCTTCACACGCGTTGGCAATCGCAGCGTCGCAAATCCGGCCCCGGGCTGAAGCAGGTAAATTTTTTGTTTTTTGTCACACCGACATGTCTCATCGACGCGCCGAAAGCTGTGAAGGACTCGCACGCCAGGCTCATTTCCTCTCTATAAGTGACGACTCGGCAGAGCGAGAGCGAGAGCATTCGGCAGCTGCTGAGCGTTGAGAAAAGAGAGAGCTCGTAGAGAAAAGACTGGAGAAATTTAGTTGGTGTTTATAATTTAATGAAGTTTACACGAAGTTAAATATTTTTTTTGAGTATATTATCCGGGATTCGTATTTTGCAGGTATTCTCCAGGAAGGTTTTTCGAGACGTTAATTGGCTTTAGTGATCTTCTGTACAACATCGAGAAGGTTAGTTAGTAATATTCGGGAAAACTAGTATAGTATTTTGGTAATATTATTGCTCAGTACTGATTATGGATGCGTACAACCGTACTTAGTGTTCATGAAAGTCGTAAATAAGAGTTTGTATGCCGTGTGATTTTAGTGTATTTAGTGGTGCAAAAAATAAAGGTATTATTATATTCAATGACAATGTTAGAAATACTATCCGTACGTTAAAAGAACAGATCACGGCGTAATAACGACATAATTATCGGTGTTCATGTTTTGTAGGAATTTATTGCGAGCTATCGTTATTTGTTGGATTAGCTGATCGGAGTTCCCTATTTCGAAAGTAGACTCCAGAAAGGTTATTTTGGAAGTTGATCAAGGTTTTTTGGTCTTCATTATAGCTTCACACAGGTTAGTTTTTAATCTTTAGGAACATTACTACGATATTGCTATAGTACTAGAATAATATGTAGAATAAGCGTTCTAGTAGCATGTCATAAAATTACAGTAACAGTAATAATATGTAGAATAAGCGTTCTAGTACCGACCTAATTTTTTTGTAGTTGTATTAGCGACATTAATTTATTTATTTGTTGTAGCGATTTATTTTTATGTAGTTGTTGTAGCGACTTATTTTTGTGTAGTTGTTGTAGTGACTTATTTTTGTGTAGTTGTTTTAGCGGCCTAATTTTTTTAGGTGTAATAGCCACATTAATTTATTTATTTTTTGTAGCGACTTAGTTTTATGTATTTGTTTTAGCGACCTAAATTTTGTGTAGTTGTTTGTAGTTGTATTAGCGACATTAATTTATCTATTTGTTGTAGCGACTTTTTTGTGTAGTTGTTGTAGCGACTTATTTTTGTGTAATTGTTCTAGAAACTTATTTTTGTGTAGTTGTTTTAGCGGCCTAATTTTTTTTAGGTGTAATAGCCACATTAATTTATTTATTTATTGTAGCGACTTAGTTTTATGTAGTTGTTTTAGCGATCTAAATTTTATGTAGTTGTTTGTAGTTGTATTAGCATCATTAATTTATCTATTTGTTGTAGCGACTTATTTTTATGTAGTTGTTGTAGCGACTTATTTTTATATAATTGTTGTAGCGACTTATTTTTGTGTAGTTGTTCTAGAGACTTATTTTTGTGTAGTTGTTTTAGCGGCCTAATTTTTTTTAGGTGTAATAGCCACATTAATTTATTTATTTGTTGTAGCGACTTAGTTTTATGTAGCTGTTTTAGCGATCTAAATTTTGTGTAGTTGTTTGTAGTTGTATTAGCGACATTAATTTATCTATTTGTTGTAGCGACTTATTTTTATGTAGTTGTTGTAGTGACTTATTTTTATGTAGCTGTTTTGTCTAATGGACTAAAGATAATTAGGTACTCATATTTACCGTATAAATTTGCAACAGATGGAAATGTTTGCTAGAATATATTTCGAGGAACGGCCTGCTGTTTTGCACGGTAGGCTCGTGACGATGCAGAATTGTGAGCACTTAGAGACAAGACTAGGTACTCCAAATAATTTGGCGAACCTTAAAGCACATGTTGTGCGTCTGCTTGGTCTGGATCCGCGAATCCACAAAGTTCATCTAGAGGGGGTCTGTCCACGCTTTGTTCCGAACAACTCTGTGGTGGTGTACACACTCTTCCTGTTAAGGACTCATGATGCATGGGATCTTTATGTTCGGAAGGCAACAGAGGAGAATTTTGAGGTCGGCGTGTACGTCGACATTTCGCTGGCGCGAACTCTCGCCGAGGTGGGACAAGTAGCCATCCTCCCGAGCTTGCGAAGTGCATGTACCTCATGAGGCAAAGACCGAGGAGGAAGGACCGTCGGAGCTCTCCTAAGTCGGGCTAACGAGGGCGAGGTGGATGCGCAAAGACGAATGAAGAAGACGGGAAGCGGGACGAGGAAGCCGCAGACCACATTTACGACCCGGCCCCGCCATAGAGTATTTCCGTGGGATCGGTCACCTTGATCGCACTATAGCGGATTACAATATCTTATCCGTGGGGGTACCAAAGAGAGCGACATCCAACCGGGACACCGGTTTGGGAGCAAGTTGGAGGCCATCCACTTCCTAAACAACTATGCCATTACGACAAGACGGGAGCACAGGCTTTTGAGGTCTGAGCCGACCGCTTATGAGGTTAGGTGCACGAAGTACCCTGCGTGTCCCTTCTTCGTTCGAGTACACAAACCCAAACACGATGAGTTCTTTGTGATTAGTAGACACAGAGCTCATACGTGCACGGAGGAGTCGATTAGGAACATGAGCGGCCTTGTAGATGCGAGGTTCATAGCGCAACTCCTGGTGACCATCGTTGGGAAGGACATAGGGATGACCCCTAGTACAATAATAGAGGAAGTTCACACAAGAACTGGGATGGTCATCACGTACAGCACGGCTTGGAGGGCGAAGCAGAAGGCATTGAAGATGCTCTTCGGAGGGTTCGAAGAGTCCTTTAACTATGCCCCTAGATTGTTACAGAAGATTGCAATGACAAACCCAGAGACGCATTTTGCAATGGGCGATGAACCAATACGGCTCGAAGATGGGTCGTACACCTCGGCTCAACGATATCTGCTTCGGTTGTTTTGGTCATTTGGACAATGCATCGAAGCTTTCAAGCATTGCAGGCTAGTTATATGTGTAGATGGCACCTTTCTAAGTGGGAAGTTCCGTGGGACACTACTAACTGCCCTGGCGGCTGATGCCGAAAACAAGATTGTCCCGCTTGCCTTTGCCCTCGTTGAGAGTGAGAACAACGATAGTTGGTTGTGGTTCCTTAGTCTGCTAAAGACTAAGGTAGTGGGTACGAGGGAGCATGTTTGTGTAATCTCGGACCGTAATAAGGGCCTTCTGCACGCGTTAGACGTGATGCACGACAGCACGTCCATCTTGTTGAGTTGGCCCGATTTGCAGAGGAGGTGGTGCATGCGCCATCTTGGAGCCAACCTGTACACAAGGTACAAGAATAAGGTACTTGTGAAGACCTTCAAGTCCTTGTGCCTTCAAAATCAGGATCGCAAGTTCAATGCAATTTGGGCCCATTTGAACGAGTCAACTCGGAGGATGATGGAAGAAGAGGAAACACAGGAGGATCATCTGCGTTCTCAAATGGTTGGAGGTCAGATAGTGCGTACCCGTACTCGCGCAACCTTTAGCCAGTGGATCGCCGGGAAACCAGCGGAAAGGTGGGTGCTCCTGCATGACACGAACGGAGCGAGGTAAAACATTGTTTTAGTACGTCCTCGTATTATCCAGTCAATAGTTTGTGCGAGGCTCATGTTAAAGAATGACATCTCAGGTACAATGTGATGACCACGAACATTGCAGAGGCTTTCAATAATGTTCTTAAGTGTGTTCGTGGCCTACCTCTATGTTCCATCATTGAGCTGACATCTACTGGGCCGCGGATTACTTCCGAGACAGTGGTCAGACCGCCGAGGGGTGCGACATGGCGTACGCACTGAGAGTGGAGAAGCTGCTGCAGCACCGAAGGGCAAAGGCGCACTTCCACCGCACAAGGATTTTTGACCTTACTACGAACAAATTCGAGGTATTGTGCAAGCGGAAATATGCATTGGGGTTTAGCGCTGGTGACACGTCACAACAATGCAAGATAGGGGCCGATTACGTTACTTGCACCTGTAATAAGCCTAAGCTTCAACATATTCCGTGCTCCCACGTGCTTGCCGCTTGCCGAGACATGGGCGACAACGATGCCTCGCAGTTCATATCGTGGTACTACACCGCGCAAGCACTAAAGAACATGTGGCGCCCCAAGATGTCTTCCTTCACCGTTGGGACCAACTACAAGACCATTGATGGGCCAACATGGTACCCTTATCCCGCGTGTCGACGCACGGAAGCTGGGAGGCCTAGCAGCGAAAGGATCTACGGTGACATGGATGCTGCACAAGCCATGCACGGTCTGCGGAAGTGCAAGTTATGCAAACAAACAGGGCATGACTGTAGGAGGTGTCCCAACCCCAACCCTTAGTACGTTGTAAACGCGCTACGCCATGTATTCGTGTAACTTGTTTGTTTCAATGTATGAATATTTATGGTACTTTGTAAAAATGCTTTTTCCTTGCCTTGTCATATTATGTGCATATAACATTGCTCCACAGACGGTGATGGAGGGTCTTCCTCTCCCCGAAATACTCCGTGAGGCAGTCGATGCAACCCATAGATCATGAGCTATATCGACAGGGATCCAGGTTGGTAATTAATTTCGAACAACGCTGCCTTAACTGCGGATTTATCGTACAGAGATATTGCTTCTTTTTACAGTTGGACCCACTTGCCACACGATCGGGGCACAATATCAAGGCCGTGGACCCTCGTTTCCACGTTCCGCTTGCTAGGGCTGGGCTGCTACCATTTGCCCTAACGATGGATGGAGATCGTATAGAGGGCGGAAACAGGACCCCCATCCCCGCCGTCGATCGGGGGGTATTACGGGGTGCTTGCACCTGCTTCAGATGTGGAGTTGGGAGTACCTCCCAATCTCTAGGCCTTACGTCCTGAGGCCGTACTACCCATTGGTCATCGACGACGACGTCTCGGAGGCTACGCGTCCAACGATGGGTTACCGTTGGATGCATGCACGGTTGAGGTGGACCCCTTGAGATGACCGCGGGAGCTATTATTGTGTCATTGGCGATATAGACCTGCTCACTGCAGAGCATGTGACATGGAATCCGTGGAGCGATCACCGAGCAACAGACATTGCTTCTCAAGGTCGCATATCAGCTTGTTGCACGACGGACAGCGCACTTTGTGATGAGGACATCACTTCCATAGATACTGCCAAATACTACACGTTGCTTTTCCAGTCCGAGTTCGACTCCAGTTCGGCCTCACCAACAGCGCTGACTTCAAAATGCCATAACTTTCGATTCCGAAAGTTTCTGGAGGCCCATGAGTACACGTTTGAAAGATCTTGGAGTCTACTTTCCAAAGGATCAGGCCTTACCTCAAAACTCCTTTAGATGCGTCCAAAAACTGCCAAAAACTACACATTGCTTTTTCAGTCCGAGTCAAACTCTAGTCAAAGTAGGTTTGGTACTTTGAATTTGAGTTGTATTAGATCTCCTATGCTATGGACGACCCCCTCCTGCTCCCCTAGTATAAATAACCACCCAAACCCTCATCTAGGACTTGGGTTTTGTTTAGTTATGTTTAGCCTTTGCTACATACCGATAATCACACGTGTCGGATAGACCGCCTGCTTTATTGTTACAGAACCCCACCATTTGTGATACTTTCAGATCTGATCTTAATACATATTTGCTAATTTAGTTGGTTGTTCATCTTGTTCTTGCTATGTTCTTCGATTGCTTGTAGGAACAAGGACCTTCGTGGTCAGGTTGATCGTGCTTCCAACAAGATCAATAACACTTCAGGAGTTGGTGTATCGCCGCTAAGCTAAGGCATAACGTCTGGGACGGTTGTAGTCGGGCCGTCAACGTCGATTCCTACCAAATCGATAGTTACCCTCCTCTCATCGAAAGATCGGGACCAATCTTTTTCTATCAAGTGGTATCAGAGAGCCAGGTTGATCGGTGAGAGATCACTAGTTTGCATTTATTTACCTACAGTCCAGAAAACCAAAAAAAATAGTAGATTAGATTGCCTTTGTCCAAACCAATTTGAGCTTGTGCTTTTACTACTTAGTCCATACTTGTTGAGTCTTCGGTTGCATCGTTGTGTCATGTGCTGGTTTTAGCGTCTTTCCGTCTGAGCCGAAGTTCGAAGTACGTTTATCGTCACCTTTGTTTTCGTCATCATCGTCGTCATTGTCTCTTGTATCACCTAGGGTTTCATTGCAGCATGCTACCATTGTTGATTAGAGCCGCCGTCATCACAATTCTAGGGTTTCTGTTCACCTAGAAGGAAAATTCAAAATTGTTGATCGATCTTCCCAAAAATAGCATATTGGTTTCTAAATTTGTTGAGCGACCTTGCAAAAAATAGTGGCTTGGTTTCCTTGTAAAAGTTTCAGCCCTGATGTACCATCTGAAAGTTGAAAAAAAAGCAAGTGCACAAAAAAGAGCCGCACTAAAAGAAAAGAAAGAAAAAAAAGGGAGCTTGGGATTGTGCCTTTGCTTTTCAGTCAGAAGGTTGGATTTCCGTGGCGACGTTTGTGTCCCGGCTCGTGTCTCTAGTACGGTTAGGCCTAGGACCAGCACGGTACCATCGTTGAACGATTATTCAACTTGCTTTGACTAATGTGGTTTTAGCTTTTTCTTTGTACTATTTTCAGCCACCTATAGCTCCACATATACTACTACCCCAGGTACAAGTGTTTGGCACCGATACACTTATCTCCAGAAGTTGTTGTCTTGTCGGTTGCCATCACCTCCGCTTTCGATTGGTAAGAATTGGCAAGAACTTGATTGAATGAGTTGAGTGTGAGGGACTTGTTTAGCCACATCTAGTAGTTGATAGGGATTACATATGGTTGTGTTTTTCCTTGTTATCTACTAATCATGACAGTCCACATGAAACGAGTTCACTTCGATTCAACCAAAAGATTTGTGACATAAACAACATGATGGCTTTGTCTCCTACTCCCTGAACATGGTTACCTCAAATTAACATTGCCTCCATATTGGAAACTTTGACCTCAAGCATATATTGATTGGGAAATAGCGGTAGACAAACAATTTGGCATGTCCGATTTGTCCGAAAATGAAAAGATTAGTTTTGCCGCTAATGTGCTTTCGGGTATGCATTAACATTGTGGAAGTATGTTTGTAGAAAAGGAGAAAACCCGAGAATTGGAATGACATGAAAAAATTATGAGACTTGAATTTGTTCTGAATATTATCTTTGAGTGTTTGCTTGCTAAACGTCAATGCTTAAAACAAGGGAGTAATACTGTTAGAGAATACTATCGTGAATTGCGAACTTGTTTACGTTGTGGTGTAGAAGAATGTGATAAAGCTATCCAGTTTAGGTTCATTCATGGGCTTAATAAGGGTATTCAGGATATTCTTATTGATCAAACATATTGTTCAATTTCACAATTGTTGGAAAGTGCTTGTAGTATTGAATGTTTGAATGCACTATTAGCTTCACTTGAGGCGCCTGTTGCTGCACCTCCACTTGTGGCTAACATTTTGCAGACAAATGAGCACAAGTAAAAGGAGATTGGGAACATGAAAGATGAGAAAGTCGAGCATAGGATATTCCCTTCGACTATGGAACGAGATATGGATATTCCGACACCTACAACAACGGATGAAAATTTAGGAGATGAGAAACTAGTGTTATCAAGTGAAGGTTTTGATGTTCCTACTTCTGAGGAGGAGACAAATGACCATGGTACAGATCTGATTTTACAACAAAAAAGGGAGCAAATTTGTGAGTATATTCCTGCTATACATAATTCTTGTGAACTACCACCTTGTGCAACAATTGTAGAACCATGTGATGCATTGCATGCTTATAATTTTGATCATGTGGTGCTGATTACGCAAAAGGAGGTGATAGCTAGAATATCCCCTGCCACTATTTTGTGCTATATCATGTTGAATGAGCATGTTAGTTTGACTTGTGCTATGGACAAGATTTCTGAAATTTCATCTCTTAAGTCTTTGTCTAGCACCTATGCCTATTGTTTTAAATTCAATTTAGTTGGTGATTATGGCATAGATGGCAAGTTTCTTGTTCACAGAATATGCATAACTTGTGATAAACTTGCTGAATTGAAGCTTGCTATTTTGGGCAATTCTAGTTGTATGCAACAACTTGTTTCATTTGCGGCACCATCAAATTTTCCTAAAATGTGTGATACCCATAGCTTGTTGCCCCATTGTTCGAATTTTAGTACATTAATTTGTATTACAAATCAGCATGTCGTGGTTGATGCGTGGAAGCCCATTAAAATTGTGTCACCGTTATTGGAATGGTTTGATATTGCTTATTTACAATTTGATGATATGAATGATCCATGCTTGATGCTAGGACTTGTAGTTTTGCCCACAAAACATATTATTGAACGCGGCTCACAAAACATGAGTTTTCTTTATCAAAAGTCAGGGATAGATATGTGCTTTACTTATATTTGCAAATCAAGTTGCAAACTAAATTATGTTAATTTTGATGTTATATGCTTCACTTATAACTACGAATCGACTTGCAGAATTGTGAGGAAAGGTTATTTGCTTAAATTTGATTTCTTCTTTTGTTGTTATGAAAATAGCCTGCCGCGAATCCAAAAGAATAATGAAATATGGGATATATACATATATGTTGTGTACACACTTTTCTTTTTGTTAGTTGTTTCTTTTCCAGCTTTTCCAAAATCGAGGATGGTTTTCCTTCGAGGAGGGGAGGAAGCATCGAAGAGTGCTTGCACTCATCAAGCCATTATATGCTGGAAAGAACTCTTGACCTATATCGATAATTATCAGGTGAATCCTCTAAATATTTTTCTTGTATTTAAAATATATAAAGAGGCAGAGCTACTATTTTATTTAAATAAATGCAGATCGTATATGAGAATGTTTTGTGCTGAAGACGTGCTAAAAGGTGAGCTTGAGTCGAGGACGACTCAAATGCAAGAAGGGGAGGATGATGAGGACATCACTTCCATGGATACTGCCAAATACTACACGTTGCTTTTTCAGTCCGAGTTCGACTCCAGTTCGGCCTCACCAATAGTGCTGACTTCAAAATGCCATAACTTTCGATTCCGAAGGTTTCTGGAGGCCCATGAGTACACGTTTGAAAGATCTTGGAGTCTACTTTCCAAAGGATCCAGCCTCACCTCAAAACTCCTTCAGATGCGTCCGAAAACTGCCAAAAACTACACATTGCTTTTTCAGTCCGAGTCAAACTCTAGTCAAAGTAGGTTTGGTACTTTGAATTTGAGTTGTATTAGATCTCCTATGCTATGGATGACCCCCTCCTGCTCCCCTAGTATAAATAACCACCCAAACCCTCATCTAGCACTTGGGTTTTGTTTAGTTATGTTTAGCCTTTGCTACATACCGATAATCACACGTGTCGGATAGACCGCCTGCTTTATCATTACAGAACCCCACCGTTTGTGATACTTTCAGATCTAATCTTAATACATATTTACCAATTTAGTTGGTTGTTCATCTTGTTCTTGCTATGTTCTTCGATTGCTTGCAGGAACAAGGACCTTCGTGGTCAGGTTGATCGTGCTTCCAGCAAGATCAATAACACTTCGGGAGTTGGTGTATCGGTCGCTAAGGTGCAATGTCCTGGACGGTTGTAGTCAGGCCGTCAACGTCGATTCCTATCAAATCGATAGTTACCCTCCTCTCATCGAAAGATCGGGACCAATCTTTTTCTTTCACTTTGGATGACCAACTGTTTCGTGTTGTACATGCACGCAGTTGAGGTTTACTCCCCCCAGCGTGTACAGAGACAGTTTGGGTTTATGCAGGTAGTCCCCGTTCCACCTGCTCGGGACGCCGGTAGATCGCACCGGTATGTTCGACCTTACCCATAATTCCGTATCCTGTTGTACCAACAATTTTAACCATTCTCGTGTTTTACAATACAGGAAGAGCGCGAAGGGCGGGACTGGGACTCACGACTGGTTACATGTGCACCGTGACCATGTGGCTAGCTGGTTGAACACGGTAATGGAGGACGTCGTTGCTCCCTCTGGTCCATATCATCCGGGGGAACACATGCAGTACCTTTCATGGTACTGCCCCCGCACGCGTGCGACCTTGCTTAGTGGCCATGTCGAACAGCGACTACGACCATATCCTGAGGACAGAGTTTGTGCCGTCCACGTTTTGGTAAGACCCAAATTGTTGAATGTACTGTCATTATAAATTGTGAAACGTATGCATTCGAATATAATACGTACGAACTCTATTGCAGACACAGGAATCATCTGAGCTGCTCTCCCAAGTTGAACAAATTGCACCTTAGGCTCAGCCCAGCACTAGTGCCCCACCGGACCGGGTGAGGCAATCCATCGCTTCCAGAGGTGCCCGGCTTATTTCAGCACTCCGTGGGCTTGGGTCCTTTGGTCGACCTTCCAGGCGAGACCATGATGTGCCGATCATGGACCCTTCGCGCAGCTCCGACGCCAGGAGATCTATGAGCGGTCATCCATCTACGAGCGCACGTCCATCTACGAGCGCACGTCGATCCACGAGCGCACATCCAACGACGATGGCCCCTACATTTGTCATCCCCCCTGAGGATAACATTGCAGGTTTCTCAGCCCCACCTCAGGTACAGCAGTGGGACCAGTCATTCGGGACTGAGCCCACACAGACCCCTAATTGGAGCGATGCAGAGGATTTCAACTGGGGATTGTACATGACACAGTCGTACACTCAACTCCTCGGTGGACATGTGGACAGTGGGCATCAGGATGTCCCGGGGATCTCGCAACGCGTACTTGAGACGGCCACCCTACCTACACAGGATGATACTTCTTGGTTTAACCAGGAACATTGGAGTGGACAACAATATTTATTTCCATCCGGTCATTATCCCCAGTAGGAAGATATTGAGACATCGCCTCCGGGTACTAGATATGGGCCATCCCAGGCTACCGGGAGGAGGGACACACATCTTCCCGACATGTACACCCCGGAGGACAACCTGAGAAGGCAACGGCGTTAATGTAACATGCTTTGAGCAGCGCCGTAGGAAGCCTGGGACCACCTGAGGAGTAGCACTGCGTAGGAGTCGTAGTCAGGTGTTTTCTTTCGTACTCGATGTGCTCTACATAATTTCGTTCTCACATTATGTACGAAATTCATGTATGGTACTTTATTTCCTTACATTATGTTCTATTACGATATCAGTTCATCCATTTTGTTCGTTCGAAATCTATGGTTCTTGGTTGCTACTACATGATTATATGGTTTTTACTGTGATTGGATTCGTATGCAAAAGAAGTTATAAATAATATATTTTTACAGATTATGGTAGTATACATTACGAACGGTGTCACTGGGCCATTCTTTATAATTTTTGCATTTGTCTAAGGTATTTTACAGACTGCCGAAAACGCTTCAGTGGTTTAAGTTGTACGCGTTTTGCATCCTGTTTTGGCTTATAGTTTGCGACCGCACTTTGCGGGATATTTTAACCATTCTTTATGCATTAGTTGGGGATGGCTCTATGAGTGTTTTCAAGCTGTTCCCGTGATATTTGGCTTTCGTACGAGATGTTTTTCATATAGTTGATTGTTACTGTAGCAACATTATTATTTAGGGTGTTTATGCTAACAAATTTTATATGATAAGCAAGCTGTATTTTTTATATTTTTCTATAATTTGGTTGTCCATATGCTGAGGTATGTTTCTGGACCAATTCCCCCAATATTTATGTTCAGACGAGTTGTTGTACGTGCCGCTGAAAAGGCTTAAGTGTTATCGAATCTACGCAGTTTGTGGCCATTTAGGGTATTTCTTGTGAATGGATTCAGATGCGAAGCAAGTTATAAATAAAATATTTTTGTAGAATATGGTAGTATATATTCCAAAGTGTGTTCCAAAGCTAGTCGCAACAACATGTGCATTTAGACGAGTAATTGTACAGGCCGCTGAATAGGCTTAGTTAGTTTAGTTTTCTGCGCGACTAGTTCACGAAGGGTGTTTGCGGAAGAAAGATTTATGTGCAGATCAAGTCCTAAAAAGAATATCATTTCATATTATGGTAGTTCATATTATGGAGTATGTTTTTGGGCTATTCCCTCAATATTTGGCATTTATACGTGATACTTTACTGGCGGCCAAAAAGGCTTAAACGATCATGCAATTTACATGATCTCGGTGTAGATTTCTTTTTGAGTTTGCGACTACGCCATATAGGATAATGTGATCATTTTACAGACATTACTTGGGGATATCCCTAAGATTATTTTAAAGTTAGTTCTGTGATATTTCGTATTTATTCGAGATGTTTTTCATATAGATGAGCATTAAGACTTAAGTGTAATCGAATCTGCGCAGTTTGTGGTCATTTAGGGTATTTTTTGTGAATGGATTCAGATGCAAAGCAAGCTATAAATATAATATTTTCCTAGAATACGGTAGTATATATGCCAAAGTGTGTTTCTAAGATGGTCACACCAACATCTGCATTTACACAAGTAATTCTAAAGGCCACCGAATAGGCTTAGTTAGTTTAGTTTTCTGCGCGACTAGTTCACGAAGGGTGTTTGCGGAAGAAAGATTTATGTGCAGATCAAGTCCTAAAAAGAATATAATTTCAGATTATGGTAGTTTATATTATGGAGTATGTTTTTTGGCTATTCCCTCAATATTTGGCATTTAGACGCGATACCTTACGGGCGGGTGAAAAGGCTTAAACAACCACACAGTTTACATGATTGCGGTCTAGATTTCTTTTTGGAGTTTGCGACTACACCATATAAGATAATTTGATCATTTCACAAGTTAGATCTAAAATTTTAAGTTATTGGCTGCTACTATACGGTCATAGGAGGGTTCTTGTGTTGCGATAAATTTGGATGAAGACTTGTACTCTCAATTATTTATATAAGATGGCTTTAGCAACATTATTATTTAGGGTGTTTATGCTAATGGATTTTAAATGATAAGCAAGTTGTATTTTTTATATTTTTCTATAATTTGGTTGTCCATGTACTGAAGTATGTTTGTGGACCAATTTCCCCAAAATTCGTGTTTAGATGAGTTGTTTTACGCGCCGCTGCAAAGGCTTAAGTGTTATCGAATCTGCGCAGTTTGTGGTCATTTAGGGTATTTGTTGTGAATGGATTCAGATGCGAAGCAAGTTATAAATACAATATTTTTGAAGAATATGGTAGTATATATGCCAAAGTGTGTTCCAAAGCTGGTCGTATCAACATTTGCATTTAGACGAGTAATTGTACAGGCTGCTGAATAGGCTTAGTTTGTTTAGTTTTCTGTGACACTTTCGAGTTGAAGCCTATCTTGCTTTAGATAGGCTTGGCAATTGATATTCCATTGGGTTGAAGAACACAAAATGGCTCAAATCAAGTTGGATGGACTATCGTTTGTAGTTTGGTCAGGCTGATTTAACTACACACCCTTATTAAAGAAAATGAAACATTACTGCATGAAAATACCAACTTGCCCCTGCGTGTCTTTGTTTGCTTCCACTGTAACAGCAGAACGTATGCACTTTCTCTACAAATAGGCTTTCATACCACCTCTTCTACCACATATCCTCGTCTTCATCCCATTCCTTGCCTCAAAAGACTATGTCTCAAACGGCGAGCTCTGGAAATCGGAGGGCTTGTGCACTTGCCAATGCAAGGCAGGTCGAATGTCCTAACTACCATGTGCAAGCTAATGTGTTCTATGCCAACACTCAGGAAAATAATGGGCGAGTGTTCTACAAATGCCCTTTTTTCTCTGTAAGTGAAAAGCTAGTTTGATTCCTTCTTGTGCACACTATTTCTTCTATTCGAGTTGTGTAGTTGTTCTGAGATATCTCATTTTTTCGCACGGCCTAAAAGCTTGTTCACCTCATCACGTAGGCTGCAGGGTGCCAATATTTCTAGTGGACGGACACCATGGACACCTCGACGGAGCGTCCTACAACCATTGTACCATAGAGGATGCAGCAGCCTTCTATGGAGGAGAGGATGGACCCTATGCTTGAGCAGAGGTTGAACATGCTGATGTTCAAGATGAAGCACATTTTAGATCATATGAAATGGTTAGAGAAGATTGTGTATGTGGCTATCGTTCTTGTATTGTACTCTATTCTTGCGAAGTAGTTCATTTCGTGTAGAGGGGGCAGAGTTGGTCACGGATGTCTTTCGAAGTGGTTTTCAGATATCATATTTTCATGTATCCGTATTTTACATGTTAAGCAGGCTTTAATTAGAACATTTTCGTGTGATATGGTTGTCCAGTTTGTGATCTTTTAGGGTATTTGTTGTGATGTGATTTAATTGCAAAACCAGTTTTGAATGCGATTTTTTTCAAGAGTATGTTAGTACATATATTGAACAATGATTCTGGGCTATTCCCTGCACATTTTGCATTTACACCTGATATCTTAAAGGGGGGCAAAAGGCTTAAATGACCAAGTAGTTTTCACCTGTATTACAAAATTGAAAAGGCATTGAGGCTGCAGTGTGTTGTCCACTCGGTCTAAAAAGGCTCTGAGGCTGCAGTGTATTTTCTAGTCGCCCTGAAAAGACTCTGACATTGTAGTTGACGAATACCCAAGGCATAGGTATCCCCAGCGGCCCAGGAAAAGCATATGGGCCGCCTCCGCGCCTAAGCCTCAAGCAAGAAGCCCTGCTCGGAGGCCCATGGTTTCCCACTGCCGACCTCGAAGGACTGACCGACTAACGCGCAAGTCGGACGCCTCGGAAAGGCGCTTAGTGACCGGAGGCCGACCGACCGGCCCACACGAGGACGCCTGGTTCCCAACCGAGCCGACCTCAGAAAGAAGCCCGACCTACACTATGGTGCTCCAAGGCCCTACAACTCTGGCGATGGCGACCCGAGGATAGCCCGACCAATGGGTCGGACCGACCGGGAACCCCGGACAAGTTCAGACCATCTTCACCAAAAAGCAGACGTCAAATCATCAGAAACCGGCCTCTATCTCGGTCACCTATCTTGCTGATGCAGCGGCTCAGCATGATCGAACAAAGATGGGAGGCCACGCACCTTTCCAAGACGGTTCCTCAAGATGGCTCCCGACGTCAAGACACGACTTCTCGCCTGAGAGAGAGTGTACGCCGCTTCCGGAGGAATGGACCACACCGTCGCTCTGCGCCTCCACCAACCCGATATGGGGTGTACAACTACCCGTCAGAGGTCAAGTCCAGCGACCAGACACCGAGGCGGAAGACCGGACTCCTAGGCGTAGGGAGCCCCATCCATTTTTTTCACATGCTCCCGTGTAACCTGCTTCCCCGGGCTATATAAGGGGAGGCTTGGCCCTCCGGAGCGGGGACGGTCGAACATAGCACACACGAATAGAGCACGCTCGAACAAATAACCGATACCCTCCATCGAGAGCTCGGACGCGCCCTTAGCTCCGAGTCCCTCGCACTTGTAGCCATTCCAGCCGACCTCTGTACACGAGGCGCTCGAAGCTCGAGCACAGCCTTCGCTTGTAATTCGGCGAATTCACCAGTATCAGTAATAACACACGACCACCTCACGAACTGGAGTAGGGACGTTCAGCCTGAACCAGTATATACCTTGAACCCCCTTTCTTTTGGTCTAACCATTCAGGGAACGGGAGCGCGCGGCCCCTCAGACTTACAAATTTACTTGCCGGTTCTCGAAACATCGCGGTTAAGCGCGCGAGTAGGGCCTCGCGTCATCAAGCATCTCGATTCCCATTTGTCTCTTGATGGCTTCCTTCATCGACGACAAGCGCCAAGGCCGGAGCCGAATCCGCTTTGTTCTTCGACCGTCGTCACCTCGCAGAGAGCTCGACCTTGCTCCCACCGCGCTTCGTAACCGAGGCCCATTGGCGCTTAGACCTCGCCGCCACGCCCTCGACAACCTCCGGCTCGAGGCCTCGCGCCCGGCCGATGTCGACACCCACTGCAAGAAGACCGCCACGCCGTGAGTGAGCGCGACACCTGCGGGTGGCGCCACCGCCTCCCACAGGCCTGCATTTCATGGCAATGGCCGGCTACGCGCCAGCCTCCATCCACGAAATATTGGAGAGCTCTACCGACGGCGACTCCGGCTCTGACACGGAGCGAGCTTCGGAGGAACCATACTCCCGCGAATGCAACGTGGCCGGCATAAGCGATCAGCCGGCCACTACTTCCCCGAGCCAAGAGGCCCACCACCGGCGCTCCGAAGCGCCAGAGGCGGGCCATCAACACGAGCAGTGGGCTTCCTCAAGTCCGCCACGACGAGCTTCACCAGCAGCGGGAGCTGGAGGCACGAGCGGCCAAACTCGGCAAGGCGAGGGTCGACCAACCGGGGCCGAGCCAACTCGCGCCCCCACAGGTACTAGGCGGCGCGCGCATGCGTGCGCGCCGGGTACACCAACAACTGGCAGAAGAGCCGATCGTTGCCCCGTGTTTCCCCCTTCCTAGCCAGAACTTCGCCGCAGCTGCGATGCTGCTCCGTGGCATCCCTGAGCCGAACGAGCCTGAGGCCAGGGCTACCTACCAGCACCTCCGGGAGCTGGTAGAGCATGCCGCCGTACAGCACGTACCGGCCTCTGGCACTCATCACTCGGGGTCTCATTCGGGCCGCCGAAGCCAGACTCGCCACGAGCCGGCAAGAACCGCACCGCAGTTGGAGCGGCCCCAGGCCTCCTACACTCCGGCGCGCCAGCGTCTCGGGCATCACCACGACTACCGCGACACCCTCGACGCGCGGAGAAGAGCGGCCGGCGCCGGGGCCCGTTCGCAGGTCGCGGACAGCGGCCGGCGCCGCGACCGTAGTCCGAGCCCAGAAGGCCCGGGACCCCAGGCATTCTCTCGGGAGATCCGTCGGGCGGATTTCCCCGCCCGTTTCCGGGCACCTGTTAACATAGCCAAATACACGGGAGCAACGAACCCCGGAGTTTGGTTGGAAGATTACCGGCTCACCTGCCGAGCCGGCGGGGCTACTAATGATCTTTTCATCATTCAGTACCTCCCCATTTACCTGGCGGACTCGGCTCGAGTACCTGCCCGCCGGAACCATCAAGAACTGGGCCGACCTGAAGAACGTCTTCGTCGGAAATTTTGTGGCACTTAAGCGCCACAGGAACTCTGGGACCTTAAAAGTCGCTGGCGGCGGCTAGGAGAAACGCCCGACTATATCCGGTGCTTCTCCCAACAGTGTAATGAACTCCCCGACATCAGCGACGCCGACGTCGTTGGGGCGTTCATCTACGGCACTACGTGCAGAGCCTTGGTTCACAAGCTGGGTTGCGTCAAACCTAGGACCACCAAAGAGCTGCTCGACATTGCCACCAACCTCCGGCGAGGAGGCCGTGGGGGCCATCTTCGACAAGGGGAAGGCCAAACGAGAGTCCGGTCCCGAGCCGGCCGCTCCTTCCAATCACTCCGACAAACGAAGGCGGAAGGGAAAACAGGCCCGCGAGGACCATACGGTCGCGGCCACCGGCCGCCCTGACAAGCAGCAGGCGCGGCAGCCGTCCGACCACTTCGAAAAGTTGATGGAGAGCCCGTGTCCGAACCACGGGTACCCCGTCAAGCACAAATACCGGGACTGCGAAGTCCTGAGGCGCTTTCTCTCCGGAAACCCCACGCAGCCGCGGGGTAAAGGAAAGAAGCGCGACCCGGCGCCGGAGGTCGGGGAGGAAAAGGCAGACGGTGGGTTCCCGGAGCCCGACGGATGCCTCATGATCTTCGGTGGACCGGAGAGCTACGCCGACAAGCGGCGGCAAAAGCTTGCCTACCGCGAGGTGCACACGGTGACCCCCGCGGTCCCAAAGTACCTCCGGTGGTCAGAGTCCCCGATCACCTTTGATCGGACGGACCACCCCGACCACATCCCGCACCCGGGAAGGTACCCGCTCGTCGTCGACCCCATCGTAGGGTCAAAGCACCTCACCAAGGTGCTCATGGACGGTGGCAGCGGTCTCAACATCATGTATATTGAGACGCTCGACGCCCTGGGAATCCCCCGCTCGACCCTGCGACCAAGCAAGGCGCCTTTCCACGGCGTCATCCCAGGTCAGCAGGCCCACCCTCTCGGGCAGGTCGACCTGCCCGTCACCTTTGGGGGACCCGAAAACTTCCGCACCGAAACCCTCACCTTTGAGGTTTTGGGGTTCGCGGGTTCCTACCACGCCATCTTGGGGAGGCCGTGTTACGCTAAGTTCATGGCGATCCCCAACTATACATATCTGAAGTTGAAGATTCCAGGGCCACGGGGCGTCATTACCGTGGCCTCATCCTTCCAGCTCGCTTTCAACTGCGAGCGGAGCAGCTGCGAGCTGGCTTCGGCGGTCATTGAGTCCGCCGAACTCGACAACTACCGGAGGCAAGCCTCCGAGTCCGTCCCCGGCTCTAGCAAGTCGGGGCCAGGGTCCTTCGAGTCCGCGGAGGACACGAAGGGGATCGCGATCGATCCCCAAGACCCGGCCAAGACCGTGCGGGTAGGGTCCGCCCTCCCCGCCAAATAGGAAAGCGCGCTCGTTGACTTCCTCCGGGCAAATCGAGATGTCTTCGCATGGAAGACCTCCGACATGCCGGGCATCCCAAGGGAAGTCGCCGAGCACACCCTGAATATCCGACCGGGCGCAAGGCCGGTCGCCCAACACCTGCGCCGCTTCGACGAAGAAAAACGCAGGCTCATAGGGGAGGAGGTAGCCAAACTTTTGGAAGTAGGATTCATAAAAGAGGTACGCCATCCCGAGTGGCTTGCCAACCCTGTCCTTGTAAAAAAGAAATCCGGGCAATGGAGGATGTGCGTTGATTACACGAGCCTGAACAAGGCATGTCCCAAGGACCATTTTCCTTTGCCCCGGATCGACCAAGTCGTCGATTCCACCGCTGGGTGTGAATCGCTCTCCTTCCTGGACGCCTACTCAGGCTATCACCAGATCCCGATGAAAGAATCCGACCAGCTCGCGACTTCTTTTATCACTCCGTTCGACTCGTTTTGTTACGTAACGATGCCCTTTGGTCTGAAAAACGCGGGTGCTACATACCAGCGATGCATGTACACCTGTTTTGACGACCAAATCGGCCGTAACATCGAGGTGTACGTGGACGACATCGTCGTCAAAACCGGGAAGGCCGGCGACCTCGTCGCTGACCTCGAAGAAACTTTTGCGAACCAACGACAGTTTCGCATAAAGCTCAACCCCGAAAAGTGTGTTTTCGGGGTCCCCAAGGGAAAGCTTCTCGGCTTCATCATATCTGAACGCGGCATCGAAGCCAACCCGGTAAAGATCTCCGCGATCATGAAGATGGGCCCGGTTGCCGATCTAAAGGGCGTCCAAAAGCTAACAGGATGCCTCGCAGCCTTGAGCCGTTTCGTATCCCGCCTCGGCGAGCGCGGGATGCCGCTCTATAAACTGCTCAGGAAGTCCGACCGCTTCAGTTGGACGCAGGAAGCTCAGGAAGCCCTCGACCGACTGAAGGCCTTCCTGACATCACCCCCGGTCCTGACTGCGCCGGCGCCATGCGAACCTCTGCTCCTCTACATTGCCGCCACGACCCAGGTCGTGAGCGCGGCGCTCGTCGTCGAGCGGGCGGAAGAAGGCCGTGCCCTCAAGGTGCAGCGATCGGTCTACTTCATCAGTGAAGTACTCTCGGAGTCCAAAGCCCGCTATCCGCAAGTGCAGAAGTTACTCTACGCGGTGCTAATCGCAAAGAGGAAACTGATCCACTACTTCGGCCAGCACCCCATCTCCGTGGTAACTTCTTCGCCGCTAGGCGAGATCATCCGCAACCGCGACGCCTCGGGGAGGATAGCTAAGTGGGCACTCGAGCTCAACGGCCACGACATTTCGTTCGTCCCCAGGACGACGATCAAGTCGCAAGCCCTTGCAGACTTTGTTGCTGAGTGGACCGAAGCCCAGGCGCCCCTAGTGCTTGAAGACCCCGAGTATTGGACAATGTACTTCGACGGGTCCTACACCAAGAACGGAGCAGGTGTCGGAATCGTTATCATTTCCCCACTCGGCAACAAACTCCAATATGCCGTCCGATTGCTCTTCGACGCTACGAACAATGTCGCCGAGTACGAAGCCCTCATCAACGGTCTCCGGATCGCCGCCGACCTCGGCGTCTGGCGACTTTACGACGACAGTGACTCAAGTCGGTGGTCGACTGGTCATGAAGACCTCGAGCCCCGAGATCTTCGCATGGCAGCATCACGCTGGCGCGCAAGCTTGAAGAAAAATTTAAGGGGTTCGACTACCTTGCCAGCGTCGCCTCCGCCAAGGGACCGATTCCATCCGGGATATTCGTCCACGACCTTCACCAACCGTCCATCCGACTAGACTCGGTGGCCGAGCAGGCGGCTGGCCCGCCCGGCTCGGCCGAGCCAACCACCAATCACCGGTTCTTGGGCGTCCGTCGAGCCAAGATGTCTTGGCCGAATCATTGGAGGAAGCCCTTCGTTGAGCGCTTGACGGACGGGTCGCTTGCCCCAGACCCGACCAAGGCCCGGCGCCTCGCTCGGCGAGCGAAATCTTTCGTCTTAGTCGGCGAAGACCTTTATAAGAGGAGTCCCTCTGAGGTCCTCCAGAAGTGCATCCCGGCCGACCAAGGCAAGGAGCTGCTGCTCGATATCCATGGCGGGGTGTGCGGTCATCACGCAGCACCGCGGTCCCTCGTGGGTAAGGCCTTCCGTCAAGGTTTCTACTGGCCGACCGCCGTGGATGACGCCGAGCAAATTATTCGCACCTGCGAAGGCTGCCAATTTTTTGCCCGACAGACACACCTTCCAGCCCAAACCCTCCAGACGATCCCCATCACGTGGCCATTTGCGATCTAGGGACTCGATCTGCTCGGACCTTTCAAAAAGGCGCCTGGGGGCCTCACTCACCTCTTTGTCGTGGTGGACAAGTTTACTAAGTGGATAGAGGCGAAGCCGGTCACCTCCATCACGTCTACGCAAGCGGCCGACTTCTTCCGCGGCATCGTCTACCGATTTGGGGTCCCGAACTCCATCATCACCGACAACGATACGCAGTTTACGGGGAAGGAATTTCTCGAATTCTGCGACGACTTCAACATTCGCGTCGACTGGGCGGCCGTGGCCCACCCGCAGACCAACGGCCAGGCCGAGAGGGCGAACGGCATGATCCTTCAGGGGCTCAAGCCGCGAATCTTCAATCGGTTGAAGAAATCAGCGTTCTTTGGAGCCTGCGGACCACGCCGACCCGGTCGACCGGGTTTACGCCATTCTTCCTGGTGTTCGACGCCGGTTGCCCTGCCGACCGACACGAATACTGGCGCTCCAAAGGTCGCAAACCTTCGACCTACTCGACGAGGCGTAGGCGACGTCGCCGATCCTCCGTCGGCCAAGTATCAAGAACGCCGCGGCAGATATCGAGTCGCCAGATCATGGCCGAGCCTTCAACGAGGAGACTTGGTCCTGCGCCAAGTCCAGTCCAACATTGGCAGGCACAAGCTTTCACCCCGTGGGAAGGCCCTTCACCGTTAGGAGGTAATCCGCCGGCACCTACCGACTCAGAGACGCCGATGGCAACGTTGTTTCAAACGCTTGGAATATCGAAAAGCTCAGGCAATTTTTTCCCTGAGACTTATTTCTTATCCGCACGTCCCTATCAGCCTGCCAAGCCCGAGCGGCGCGAACCCGCTCGGGGGCTTCTAATCTACGTAATCTCGTTACGTAGTGCCCAAACCGGCCAAGGGTCCTCCCCTCGAAGGAACCGCTTCGACCCGGCTACTACGGCCTACGTATTGTAAAAACTCCAGTAGTTTTTCTTGACTACGACCGCTAAAGTAGTGATCCGCGGAACGAAGCGGACTTTGTACGGGCGACCCACGGATGATCGGCAAAGGGTTTTCGCGGGTAAGTCCGCGCCCGCCGCACGACTCACCCGGGCGACGACGCCCCAACCTACAGACCCGGCGATCTTTCGCAGGCGGTCAACAATAAGCAGGCGTTCGGCAAGAGAAAGAAATGCGAAGGCTAAAATACTAAGCGCAAGCAAGCTTCTAAAGGATACATTGTATTTCATCAGAAGCGCGAAGCATACATTGCAAGGAAGGAAACATCAAAAGCATACAACTTATGCTAAACCTAGAGCAGAAAAGAGTGCAAAAATCTGCAAAACAGCGGGTCGGAGCGCGAAGACAGAATGCGGCTCCCCGGTGCCGGAGATACCTCACCTGCACGACGAGTTCAGGGGTGGGCGTGCGACAGACTCCTAAGGATCTGGGCCAAAGAAGACGTCGTCCTCGTCGTCCTCCCCGGAGCTCCCGCTCACCTCGGCCTCGTCGTCCGAGACCTCCAGGTGCAGCCGCCCCGCCACCATTTCCGCCGCCTCCGTATTCAGCGCGCGCTGGCGGCCGGCTGGATCTGGCGGCGATACGCCACCGGGTCAAAGGAGCCACACCGGCTGGCGCAGCACGCCAGCACGTACTCCACCGTCAAAGCCGCGACCCTCCGCCCTTCATGAGCGGAGCGTTCCCGGAGAGCCTGAGGCAGGCCCTCCAATGCCTCGGCCGCTCGGGTGAGGCCGAAAGCATACTGCGCAACGGTGGGCTGCACTGGCTCGTTCAGCCGCACCCCTAGCGGCCTCAAGCTCCTGCCCATGCTCTCATAGGCAGGGCGAAGCATGGAAAGGAGAACCTCGCGCGTGGAGTTGAAATCCTCACGCGCACGGGCCACCTCTATCTCAGCGGCCTCAGCACGCGACCGCTGAGCTGCCGCCTCATCTTCGACGGCCTGGGCCCGCGCCCGCAGCGCCGTCGCCTCCACCTCAAGGGCGGCAGAGGACGTCGCCTGGGAAACCAGGACGGCATGCGACCCTTACTGGCTGGCGTCCACCATCTTGGCCGCCCGCTCCTCATTTCAGAGGCCACTTTCGCCGAGGGAGGCTGGCGCTAACTGCGGCGCGCAAGACCGCTCTGGGCTGGTCAGACCTATAGCAAGCAAGGACGGAAGACGGACGTCAGTTTGGAAACCCCAGTATCTCGCCAAAACAACCAGAAGGAGACTTACCCGCGGCGAGGGTTCCAGATGTAAAACCTCGGCGAGGGCAGGTCGAGCCCACCCCCCGCCGCCGTTACAGAAGAGCCTCTCTCCGTCCGAGACTTCCTAGAGGGCGAACCCCCAGGGCTCGCCTCCGCCACTCGCTTACTAGACCTTCTGTCGTCGCCACCACCGCTCGCCATTGCACTCTCAAGAGGCTCCTCCGAGAACGGGCTAGGAAGACGAAGAAGGCAAGGAGAAACAGACGCTGAGGCTAGGAGTGATTACCGCTTCCCCCCGCATTCCGATTTATAAGGGCGGAATGAGGCAGCCAAAACCGCCGTCGCTTCGCATGCTCCGCAACGCATCCAGACACGCCCGCGGTCCAATGCAACGACATGACGGTCATTTAAATCCCACTCCGCATTAAATGCCGACGAGACGACGCGAACGCAGAAGGACACCACTTCGCGTTGAGACGGCGCGGCCCTTCGGTTTTCGAGCAAAGGTTGGCTACACGGACAATTTCGGAATTCGCACCAAACGCCAGCAAGCCGCACGACGGCGGGTCCAAAAAGATAAGTCACTCGACTCTCGGTCTCCTTTACGCTTATTTCGAGATCCAAAGAATGCGTCTTGACCACGCCTTGGTCTCCGCGACGCCGGGGCTCAGGAGCAACGTCATTCACATTCACGCGGGTCGGTGGCCCGACTGACCACTCGGCTTCCCCTAACGGTAACCCGTCCGACCCGAAGCGTTCGCCTCGCCCATGGCTACACGGTTAAGATGGAAGGCCAAGGCCAGGGGTACTGTCTTGGCGCGAGCCACAAGTCAGTCGGAGACATTTCTCTCCTACCTAAAATGTGAATGGATGCTTTTGCTTTTCGACGTCACTCACACTCATGCGGGTCGGTGGCCCGACTGACCACTCGGCTTTCCCTAGCGGTAACCCGTCCGACCCAAGCGCTTCTGACCTCGCCCAAATGGCCACGGTTTCGAGTGTAGCTCAGCGAGAGGCTACCCGTGCGGCGTGAGCCACAAGTCAGTCGGAGTCACTCCTCTCCTGCATAAAACGTGAATGGACGCCTTTCGACCCCAGGGTTCGTTAGCACCTCCTTCGCGCTTCCCTCGGAAAAATCGAACACGCTTACGCCTGAAAAACCCCAGCGGTTTCCAGGGCTATGGTCACCGACCAGCCACCAGCACAAGGAAGCACGAAGGAACAGCTCAAACTCGCGAATAAACATAAAAGCGAACCCCAATTCATTACGTATCAAAGTTTTTTACATCTCCAAAAAATAATGTCTAACATCATTCGTATTCCCCGTGGAGGACGCTCTGCGGCGATATCCGATCGGCGATCGCTCGAGCATGCGGCTCGACTTGAAGTGCGAAGCGATCGACCTCCTCGTCGGTCCGGTTCCTGGCAATCCCGCTGCTGACGTTGTCCAGGTTAAGACCGTTATAGAAGGACATGGTGTTGACGAGCGCAGAGGTGGCTCCTGTGGCAGCTTTTCGTGCTCATCGACTTCGACGATGCTCAAGGCACGAGCCAGCTCGGTTGCAAGTGAACTTGTACCTCGTGCAGCCCCGAGCACTCGGTCGCAGACAGCCCGGCCGACCCTCCCCAAGGTCATCAACTCGGCGGCCAGCTCGGCCCGACCTTCCTCCATCGCTCGTTGTACGATCGAGCTGGCCGCCGCGACCGCCCGCAGCGTCAGCGGCCTCCACCGCTAATCGCGCGCCTCGCGATTACTGAAATTGTACGCAACTCAAGATCGGCAGAATCAAAGCGACTCGACGACGGCGCCTTCCAAATCAACCCGAATAACAACCCCTTACTGGCCGACGAGTCTGTCATGGCAGTGAGTCCGCCCGAGCCTCCTCCTTGAGCTTTTTCGCCGCCGCCGCTTCCGCCTGAGCAGCGACCCTGGTACTGCTGGCCTCCGCCAGGAGGGACTCCAGCTCAGATAACCTTGCCCTCAGGGACCGACTCGACCGGCGCACCTCCTACAAGACGTCGGCGATCTCATTCATCACCTGGCGGGCCTCCCTTGCCTCCGACCGCTCCGCGCCACGGCTTCCCGAGCCTCATGCAGCTCGGAGCCCAGTTGGTTGCGATCCTTCTCCGCGGCCGTCCTCTGGTCGTGCAGGCGACGGAGAACCGGACTTACCTTCCGAGAGCTCCCGCAGACGCTGCGACCAGCCGGCACATCACTACAAGATTCGACAAAATTCGAAAAGGCGGAGAAACTTTGAACACGACTTCTGCGCACGGCCAGTCAATCCCCTCCGGTGATGGCCCAAAGACCTTTGGAGGACTCGAGAAGGTGACCCAAGCTCACCCTAATCTGGTCCACCTCAATCTTGGCTCGCCGGGAACCCTCCCGCAGGGATTCCCACTCCCCGAGCTCCGCCCCGTCATCCAGCGTGAATGATGCCTCGCCGGATGGGTCGCTGCCCGGCCAGACCAAGGTGGACGGAGACGACCGAAGGGATTCCCCCGTGGTCGTCCCGGCAACCCGCGCCGACGGCGGGACCTCTGCTACCGCCGCCGGCGGATCAACGACCGCCGTCAGCGCCGCCTGCGACTCCACTCCTAACCACCCCCTCGGCGACGACGGCGGCACCGCTTGCAGTGCCAGGACTCCTCCGGGCGGCGGCACTCCTGCGACCGACGGCGCAAAGTTTGGTCCACCCTCATCAGCCCCCGATCGTGGCGACGAGCCGCTGACGGTCGCCCGGGCTCCGTAGTGCGCCGGCTCCGCGGATGATTCTGGCACAACCACAGGCGCAACTCCCGTTACGTCAACAACCGCGGGCGCGACCGACGCCGCCGCCTCCGCCATTTGTTCTGGCCCGGCTGGCGTGTCCTCAACCTCCGCTGGCGGGAGTAGCGGCGCCGGTCCCGACGGCAAACCCGCTGCCTCTGTCAAGCTCTCCTTCGTGAAAGCCCTGAGGTCAAAGGCCGATCAGAAGCAGCTCGAGCAAAATCGACGTGCATAACAGACGAAACAAAGCTAACCGCGTTGAGCGGGTGCTGAGCAACCGCGCTCTCTTCGCCGGTCGTCCCGGCGGAGGCGAGCTGTCCCTCCCTCCTTCCGGGGGCACCTCCTCGGAGGTGTTTCCGCTCGGGGCACCTCGACGGTGACCTCCGTATCGGCGCCCTCCACTGGTCGTCGCCGCGGCACCAAATCATTCGCCAGATGGATCGTCAAGGTCTCTGCCACATCGAAGACGATCCTGCGAAAGCCGAGGAGAGGGCGGTCGACTCAGACACCTCCTCGCCGCGCGTGGCCATTACCAAGCGTTCCTTCCTCTTCTCCCTCTTCCTTCCTTCCCTGCGCTCTTTCCGAGCGGACTCCTGCAGCGCGGCCTTTTCACGGGCCGCCGCCCTCATCTCCTTCTCCCCCGGCAACCATGCCCGGGAAGATGCTCCAGCAAGGCCCTGAAAGATGTGGGGGTTCTATTCAAGCTAAAACACGAGGAATTAAGACAAGGGACGCGGGGAAGGATAGGGGAGCCACCCAGTTACCAAATTTGGGGGGCTTTCCGCCGAGAAGGGCTCGGGAGCGCCGCTTGCCGCCACCGTGGCCCTCGTAACCAGGACGGCAGACACCCGAGCCTCGACCTCCGATAAAGGGAGGTCCGAGCGCTCCATCCTCATGGGATCGGACGCGCCCTCATACTTGAACATCGGGTGAGGCCTATCCATGAGGGGCTGCACGCGTCTCACCATAAACGTGCGGACGACGACGTCGCCCGTCAGGCCTCGCCTCTTCAGAGCCGCGAGCTGCTCGAGGATCACCTCCATCTTCCTCTTTTCCTTCGCGTCGGTCCCCTGGTTCCATTCGGGCACCGCCTCAGGATGCCTTCCGGTGAAGGCTGGGGCGCTGTTCCCCACGTTCCGAATATAGAACCATTCGGAATGCCATCCCCGATTCGACGTAGGCAGCTTCATGTCAATGTACTCCGTCCCCCGGTGAGATCGAAGTTGGATGGCGGCGCCACCGATCGGCGCTAGCAGTGTGCCCGCCGCTGATTTTTCCTTCAGCGACCGCATTTGGAAGAAATACCTCCAGAGGGCCCAATGAGGCTCGATCCCCAGAAAAGCCTCGCATAGCGTGATGAAGATCGCAATGTGGAGCACGCCATGGGGATTCAGGTGATGCGTCTCCACCTTGTAGAAGTGAAGGAGCCCGCGAACGAATGGGTGGAGGGGAAGCCCGAACCCACGCTCGAAAAAGAACGCGGATACAACAATCTCGCTGTCGCCTGGCTCCGGAGCCGCGGCCCCCGTCGGCACCCTCCATCGGGACACGTCGCGCGGGGGGAGGAACCGTTTCTTCTCCAGGCCAAGAGCACGGACAGGAAGAACGGAGCACTCCGGCCACGGCATCTCCGAAAGAGCAGGACCGACGAGCGGAAGATCCCCGGCCAGCGCTGAAGGAGGGCTTGCTCCTAACTATGGCGATGACAATGATGACCACGACTTCGTGTCACCTCCACCTCGACGTTCAACCACTACCAGAGCTGGCCGTTCTACGAACAATACAAGAGGACATTCGACCAACGCTGCAGGAGGGCTTGCCTCTAACTATGGCGATGAAGATGACGACGATGACTTCGTGTCACCTCCACCCCGACGTTCAAGCACTAACAGAATTGGTCGTCCCACGAACAATACAAGAGGCCTATTCCGACAACCATGGCCTTAGAATGTATGATTTTCTGACTTAGTCCTTCACTGGAGTTATGTACCCTATGTTGTATCCCAGCTTTATGAATTCCCTAAGGCATGCACGTAGTTCACTTGCCATACTATTATAGTTGTTCTACTTACTCCACTTTATAATATCAATGCCGGGTTCTATTCAATGCTTAACTCTGATTTACCACACACTAAAAGAGAATGACGAACAACGAAATGCCCAGTCAGAAATGTCTCATTCAACCAGTCTCAAAAATTCCTCATTCGGTTGATCAATGTTTTACTACGATTTGCCATTAAATTTGTCGCACACCGAAATAAAATGCGGAAAAATGAAATATGAATTTCTTAAATAAAAAAATTACTGATAAAAAATTTTCTGTATCATTGAGAAATTAGTTTTCTTTTGAATTTATTCAACTGAAAAAGAAACGGGAAAAAAAACCGTTGGCTGACGTGGAGGCTCAGTCCATTTTCGCCATTTCAAACTGCAAATACCACTTCAATTTCGTAATTTCAAACTGCAAATACCGGATTTTATTTTTTCATTTAGCGAAATACCTCAATTTCGCAATTTCAAAACGCGAAATCAGTGATTTCGCGTTTTGAAATGGAGAAATTGAGATTTCACAATTTCAGGTGGAGAAATTGGTGGAGATTTCTGCGAATACGCGCGAATGTTGTATATTTCTGTAAATACAGGACGTTTTTTGTATAAAATACAAAAGTTCCCTTTATTTTAGAGGTACTTCTTCAGTCACGAAATAATCTTTTTCCATGTTATAGCAGACCGGTTTAGTTTATGTAACTTTGTACATTCATATCCAGTATAGTTGAACGAAGCAGTTTGGGTTAGGTTAATTTTAGAATACAGATTTAAACGATATATTTAACAAAATCTCAAAATGTCCTCTAAAACCGTATGCGTACTTATCACAAGTCATTCAGCTCACCCGCATGTTATTATTTACAAGATATGGATGATATATTTTTGGTTCGGTTTTTCGATGAACCGAACTACATCACAAGTTCATCGCTCTCCTCTCCAAGCCGCGTTGTCGTGCCCGCCTAGTGCTCACCCACACGGACCCCGCCTTGACCGTGGCCTCCCACCCGCGCGCCGGAGGGGGAGGGGGAGGCAGGGGTTGCGGAGTGCGGAGGGAAGCGATGGGCCGGCGAGCGGCGGGGGTGAGGGAGGCGGAGAGGGTAGGAGAGAGCTGCGCGTGCCGTGCACGAGGGGAGAGGGAGGGAGGCGGCGAGGCCGAGGATGGCGGGAGGCCGGGAGGTCGGAGGGAGGGAAGGGGGCAGGAGGCCAGGAGGAGCTGCGACCATGAGCGGGGAGAGAGGGAGGTGGCGGCGGCGAGAGGGAGGGAGGCGGTGGCAACGAGGGAGGGACTAGAAGGGAGGCAAGGGGGCGTGGATAGGCGGACGTCGTGGAGACCGGAGAGGGGGTGCGGAGAGGTCCAGAGGGAGGCGGCGGCAGTGATGGAGTGACTAGGAGGGAGGCGAGGGGGCGTGGAGGTTGAAGTGCACGAACCGCCGACGGGCGGACGCCATGGAGACTGGAAAGGAGGCGTGGGAGAGTAGTCTGATGGTCGATGGAGCCATGGAGGGGGGATGCCAGGTAGGAGGCCAGCGATACTTTGGTTTGTTCGGCTATTTTGACTTTTCAGATTACAAAGCCGAACCAATAACCGAGGTATCAAAATAAAAACTGAATAATAAACCAAAAACCAAAAAAACCAAATTTTTTGGTTAATTCGGTTCAGTTTGGTTTAGTTTTTCAGTTTCGGTTAAAAATTGCCCACCCCTAACGAAGAAGCTCTAGCTCGAAAATGTTGTTGCCATGTGTAATACTTCAAATTTTCAAAACAAAAGAAAAAAAAGAGGGAGGCAATGTAGGCTGGGCCGTCAGCCGAGTCCACCCCAGTATGCATGCCATACCGCTCAGCTCGATCGGCTCTATATAGGGCAAGGGGGGTGGGATCCCCCGCTCCACCCTCCTTCCAAGCCGCATGTGCCTCGCGGCACTGGTCAGCTTGTGCCGCTGTGCTCCGCGGCCCCAAGCGCAACACTCTAACGTTGCCGCGTGCTGCCTCAACGCCTCTATCGCCGCTGCCAAGGTCTAGCTACCGCCAGCCACACTGGCTGCATTCGTCGTGTCCGTACCCTCTCTTCATCTTTTTGTGTTTCCCATCGATCTGTAATCCGATTTAAAATCCATTCTTGTCACTATGTGCAGAACATGATGAGTGTTTTGGAGGATGTGCGGGAGTTTTGGGAAGTGCAAAAGAGTAAGGAACGCGAGGGGATTGAAGAGGATCGCTGATACCAACGGTTCCAACGAGTCTCCAGGTCTCAGATATAAACTTTAGATTGGACTTAGGTATGTTGGCACTATAGTGAGATGATGTTATGGTTGTTTCATCGGTAGATGTGTCTTTTATGGAGCATCGGATTGGTTTTGGGTGAATATGGTATTCATTCCATAGTAGGTTCCGTTTTCGAGTCAAGTTATGGGGTGCTTATGGTCAGTTTTATGGCCTACGGAAGTAATGAAAAATGTAAATTTTTGTCTGAAGTTTAATTGAAGTACAATAATGTAAAATTTAGTTTTATGGTTTAAAAGTTATGACATGTTGAAGCTCGTTACTGAGAGTAGCCGTGATAATATGTTGATTAGGGCGAGTTAATAGCCGATTTAAATCATTTTTATAACTAGATAATGTTAAATAATTTTTTTTATATTTTAGAGATGTTTTGGTGAAGCAATTTTGATTCCAGACATAACGATGATTTTTTTGACGACCTGACGCGGTGACGCCATAGCTGCCCGGCGCTCCATATCGTCTGCATCAATATTGCCGTCCTCAAGCGTCTGCGCCGCATGTAGATAAGCACCGTGTGACATTACACACACGAGATAGAACTAGTCAACTAGATATATAGCGGCAAAATAATATAGGCGATTACTACGGCTCGGACGTCCGATCACTGTTCATAAAATCGGACACCTCTTGCAACATTTTTTTTCTGCACGTGCAACATTTTTTTCTAACGCGTGCAACATTTTTTTTGAACGTGTGCAACATCTGTTTACTGTAGCGAATTTCACTGTTTGTCGAGTGAATTTGTTGCACGCGTTGACGAAAAATGTTGCACGCGTATGAAAAAAATGTTGTAGTGTGTCCGAAAATTCCGGACGTCCGAACCCAAGTCATTAGGAATAATATATTCAGGATGTAGGTACAATATACCTACTCCAAGATGGAGCCCGTACGTGTCGCGATTTGGTGGGACGGTTACAGAGCGACTGCCAGGCAGCCGGGCCGGCCTTGGACAAGAGAAGCAAACGCCTCGGCCTTCTCGTCGGCCATGTCTAGCTAGGTATTACTCCCTTTTTTTTTTTACGAGATCTATTTTTTAAATGATGTTATTTACAAATATAAGATTTGCATATAGATTTAATAAGATATTTCTTTCTATACCTCTATTTATTTTATCTCATCTATATGCATTTATTCATTACCACCCACACAAAATATATCTTTCATTTTCCAAGACAATTTTAGGTGGAGGCATCTTTGGATTCTCCGAGACAATTAAGTGGGTCTGTTTGTTTCAGCTTTGGATTCTCTAAAAGCTGATTTTGGATTGTGGTTGTAGAGAAGCTGATTCTCCAAAAGCTGGAATTCAAAAGCATATATGAAGTGGATTGTGGATTCTAGTGTATATGGTGGGTTGGATTGTGAGAATCAGATTCTAGAATCAGGCTGTTTGTTTCTGATTCTGCTTTTAGGGCCAGAATCCAGAATCAAAAGCTAAAACAAACAGACCCTAAGTCGTTTTCTCTCGTATCTTTCTCAATTTCAACGCAACCTTAATACTTGTGCAAAATTAAAATACGCCTTATAAAAAAACGGAGGGAGTATATTATTGTTTGATCGCTGAATATTTGAGAACGCCTCGGCCTTCTCGTCGGCTATGCCTGCTAGCTATTAGGCCATCCCCAGTGAGGGTTTCAAATGGGTTTCATTATCATTAAATACTGTGACACATCAGCAAAACTGATGACTTGGCAATCTAATTAAGAGGAGAGAGAAAGAGTTTCATGGAGATGAAACCCGTCGGTTACTGTTTCCAATGCGAATGAAACGATCTGAAACTTGCACTGGGGGCAAAATCGTTTCATTTTCACTCACAACACCATCCAAGCAGTAAATGCTATTGATTGCCTATGAAACTGTGAAAATGAAACTGTGCACTGGGAGTCCTTGTTTCATTCCTCAGCCCACACCTCTTTAGATGACATGACACCCTTACAAACTGCAGAATGAAACTTAGCACTAGGAATGGTCTTATATTATTGCTTGATCGCTGAATATTTGAGAGTGTGATGGCTTCTCGCTTTCTACGTGCCAAAGAACGAATCTAATCTATATGAGGTGTTTGGCACAGCTTCAACTTCATCAAAATTTATGGAGTTAGTGAAGTAAGGTATTCCTAACTTTAGAAATTTATAGAGCTAGAGCTGTGGGTACATTAAGAGTGTTTAGGTGAATCATCTTGTTTACATTTTAGATAAAATATAAATTTAATTCACTTTATTTTAACCTACAAGCTTAAGATCTGAGGTGAAGCTGAGATTTCAAGTTCTACCAAATAGGACCTATATATCTCTGTTCTCGGAGTTACGGTGTGTTGTTTATCTTTCCATCACGTCAGGCTTCTTCCCCCTCTTAGCTCAGATAGCAGAGGCTTTGTCGTATGTTCGTGAGGTTTTGGTTCAAATCCTGTGAAAAGCGAATTTTTCTAAATTTTTTATCCAATTTATTGATTTAATTGGGCTATTAAATTGTGTTGTAAATTTTTTAAACTTTCTAAGAATATGGTCCTTAGAGCATGCGTAACCTACCGGATTCAAATCCAGTGAAAAGCGAATTTTTCTAGATTTTTTTCATCAACTTTACTGATTTAATTGTGCTATTAAATTGTGTTGTAAATTTTTAAAACTTTTTGAGAATGGTAGTTAGGGCATGCCTAACCTACCGCAAAAAATTGGACCATGATCAAACTTGTGCCATTTTTAAAAATTCTGACAATACTACTAATGTATTTAGAGTAACTTTACTGATTTAATTGAGCTACTAAATTTGAAAATTCTTGGAAATTTTTGAAGAGGGTCCTGAGAGTATGCCTATACTGCTGTAAAAATTTTAGATCATGATCAACCTTTTCTGATTTTTCAAAATTCTGACAATGCTACTAATACATTTTGAGCAACTTTACTAATTTAATTGACCTACTAAATTTGTAAATTTTAAACATTTGTGAGAATGGTCCTAAGAGCATGCCTAAGCTACCATAAAAAATGGATCATGAACAAATTTTTGTGATTTTTAATAATTTTTATGATGGTACTAATACATTTAAAGCAATTGCACTGGTTTAATTGAGCTACCAAATCATGTTGGAATTTTTTTAAAATTTTTTGTGCAGGGTTCTCAGAGCATGCCGAAGCTATCATAAGAATTTCGTATCATTATCAAACTTGTGCATATTTTAGAAATTCTGATAATGCTACTAATGTATTTAAATTTTATTGTCTTTGGTTTTCCAAAGCCATCAAATTAATTTTATTTTAAAAAATTTTTTAGAAGGGTTATGAGAGGATGTCTAAACTACCATAAGTTTCCTTTTTTATTTCTTAAAAAAAGATTTCCTCTCTTGGTTAAATTTTTAAGACTTTCAAAATTCATTTTTTTAGAAAAAATAATTTTTCTAAGACTTTTTTAAAGACATGTTTTTCTAAGACTTTTTTAAAATGGATATTTTTAAAAATATCTATATTAAATCAAATTTACTTTTTTATTTTTTAAAAAAGATTTCCTCTCTTTGTTAAGATTAACAAACCGCGACAACGCATAAGATTTTAACTAGTAGAGGTGGAGCTGGACCTCGGGCCACTAAGGCCTGAGCCCAAGGCCTAACTAAAATAATAGTGTAATGTACTGTTTATTTTCTATTTGGGTCCAAGGCCTACTCCAGCACTCGCTAGTTCGGCCGAACTGCCTAACCCAAGCTTGCCCATGTGCCCCAGCCACTAGCCCACTAGGAAAGACAGAGAAGTGAGAAGCAAACCCTAGCCACTTAGGTAGTCCTCGCGCAGTCACGCTCCCCGTGTCCGAGCGACAAAGCCGAGGTCACGCCATCGCGCGTCGCCAATCCCGCCTGAGCCGAGGTCCGCCGCCCGCCGTAGCTCTGGCTCGAGCAGGCCGCAGCTCCCGCCCGTGGTCCGCACGATGGTCGTTGTCCTCGTAAATCCTGAACAGCCGCCAACGCCACACCTACGCCCTCGGGCCTCACCACCTCGGCCTCTGAAGCAACTCCTCCCACGGGCCATGGCCGATACTTTGAAGCAGCCCCCACGCGGCCACACCCTCACAGATCCTAGATGGTCGTATTCGCCGCCTCGACTCGGCCAAGTCATTGGCCGCTAAAAGAGTGGAGTCTGGTGGGCGGAGGTAGATCCATCTTGCATCCCGGCATGGCAGCACTGTAATCCACCACAGATCTGTCAGGACGTCTGGACGAGCAGATAGCTGGAGGCGAGAGAGCACGGTTGGAGGGCAATTCTTCGTAAGCAGAGCAAAGGAGATGGAGGCTCAGATCTTTGTTTAATCGAATCGAAGCAATGGCGGAGATTTGGCATGTCGAGGAATAGTGTTTTCGGTGACAAAGTAAATGTAATCGTTGTGTTAGCGGTTAAACCAGAGAGTGTAATCGAGCCACATATAAAGGGCTTGAACTCATACCGAAAAGACAAGAAAGAAATAGAAAGATCTTGTTCCTCATCTTCTTCTTCGCCCTAAGTTTCTATTCTCCTCTACCTCTTTTCCCTTCTCGGTTCTCTCTCGCCGTCACAGAACCGACGCCACCTCGGTCGTCACAACTGTATCGAGCTACGACTGGGTTCCGCCCGCCGAACTTCATCGCGCGATCCGTCGTCTTCCGCCGTCGCGACCTTCGATTAGTTTCGGCTCACAAGACTTTCGGTCTTCTCGGCTCCAAAGACTGATCGCCTCCGCGGACCATCAAGATTAGACCGTCGCCTTCTAAGACGCAGATCTTCAGCTCCAGATCCGCGCGGTTTTTCGACCGCCGGTTCGCCTCGTCGCCGCCTCGCTTGCCTTCGCACGGCTTCCTCCGAGTCGCCGTCTGCAGAACCAGAGCGTTGCTCTCCTGGCTGTGCCGCTCCAGCTGCCTCTCGTCAAGTCTGCCGTTGCAGCCGCATCGACGCATCCTTGGGGCGAAGTCCTCTCGAGGAGTTCCCGTGAAGAGAGCAGAACCGGTTTGTTCAAATTAACTTAATTTCGATCCGAGGGGATTTCAATTTTGGTTCCGCTCAAAGCCAGGCGATACTAAGGGAAAATTTTCGTTCCGATTGAACCGTAAAATCCTAGGAAGAGGTACGTGCTTTTGGTTGGAGTTGCAGCACATTTTAATCTGTCTGGTTGGTTCAAATCGTGAGAAGTCAAGACGCCAACTAAGCCTCTGTTCAAAGCCGATTGGTGTTGGGAGAAATGGAAGAGACGGTGAATCAATCCGAAGCCAGATGGGAGTTGATGGATGAGAGATGGGAGTCTTTAAAGGTAAATCTCGATTTTATTATAGAGAAGATCAAGCCAGTAGAGGTGATCCCAGTGATTCAGGCACAAGTTGAGGAACATCACACGGTAATCTCTGGGTTGATGGATCAATTTCAAAAGATGATGCAGACGGTGAAGGAAAATCAAGGTGCATCGGTACCGCCAAGAGTGGAGGAAGGATTGCGAACTCCTTCGTCAGGTCACTCGCAATCACCAACGGCAGTTACGGGTGGGAAACTAACTGCCGGTTTGTTAGGCAAATGTTCGGCACCTCCATGGAGATTGGGTTCAGATAGTCAGAAACTGAGCAAGCCAATACCAAATCCAGTCGTTCCAGCAGTGTATGGGGACAAGAAAACACCCATCCCAAAGATGGCATTTCCTAAGTTCGATGGGGAAGAACCACTCATTTGGAAGAGCAAGTGCTTGCAATATTTTTGGATGTATGACATTGACAAGTCTCTGTGGGTTACAGCTGCGGCAATGCATATGGAAGGAAATGCCGCTATGTGGTTGCAGGTGTACCAAGAAGAGCATCCGCTGGGAAATTGGGAACATTTCTTGTCGGCTGTGGAGTCGGAGTTTGGAACCTATGATTCTCGGAGATACATACGAGAATTAATTCAGCTAAAACAGTCTGGAGGAGTAGCTGAACATAAGAATCAATTTGAAACTGCCATGTATAAGGAGGAAAATTGGGACAGAATCCGAGCCAAACCACTGAAAACAGGAATGGGTTATAAGATGGGTGGAAATCCTCGTCAGGAACCGACGGTGGGTCACCACAAATTACCACCGATGATTTTGCGCGAGCCGCATAATTGCGTGAAAACCGCCAAGCTCGTGGGTTAGGCTTTAGATGTGGAGAGAACTATGCGAAGGATCACTAATGTAAACCACAATATGTCGCTCACTTCATATGATGGAGATAGACACAGACAGAGTATATTAATGAAGAGACCTCGCAAGCTTTGGACGTGGTCGACAAAGAATTTGAGCAGCTAACGGTGATGTTCTACAAAGGCGACAAATTGGTTCCGCGACTTTGAATGGTGGATTCAAGGCCACATATTTCGTAATGATATGAGAGTTCTTGACTTGGATTCTTATTATGCGTTTTGGGAAGGGACCTGCTCCAACGTTATAATCCGATGGTTTGTGATTGGAAACATAAGACGTTGGAGTGGAGTAACAATGGTTGTCGTGAAGCGCAAGGTCTTGGTTTAAAATCGACCATCATGTAGACCAAGCAGACTAAAGGGCGAGTGTTGCAGCAATTTGGTCTGGTTGTCGAGTGGGAGCATCTACCAAAGCACCAGCTTGGAGAGACCATACCGTAAACAATTCACCTTGTGTTTGAGCAATACAAGGATGTCTTTGCTGAACTATCTTCCTTACCACCTTCACAGATATATGATCATGCTATCTCCGGGTTCTGGTCTGTGTTCGTGAATAGCCATCCTCACGGTACTCTCCGATGCAAAAGGATGGGATGGAGCAACAGTTTATGAGACGCTTTAGAAAGGTTTCATACAACCGAAAGTGCCATGACAAAACTTATGGATCTTCGGGCCAATTCAATATAAAAGGGTCTGTCTCAATTTTCTTTGTTGATGCGCTGCGTGTGGACGAATCGCATGGCCGAGGTTTGATCAAACCG
This sequence comes from Guadua angustifolia, assembly GCA_036346375.1. Classification (NCBI taxonomy): domain Eukaryota; kingdom Viridiplantae; phylum Streptophyta; class Magnoliopsida; order Poales; family Poaceae; genus Guadua; species Guadua angustifolia. The sequence continues at coordinate 52,242,290 of CM070500.1, forward strand.
CATGGCCGCATTTGGGTCGGTGAAAATTCAACGTTGCAAACCAAAATCATCGTGTTTTCTTCACCGCCGCTTGGGGACAAGCAGAATTGCGGAGGGGTAATGTCGACGCCCGACGAGCAGATAGCCGGAGGCGAGAGAGCACGGTTGGCGGGCAATTCTTCGTAACGAGCAAAGGAGATGGAGGCTCGAGATGTTGTTTAATCGAATCGAACGGCGCGGAGATTTGGCATGTCGAGGAATAGTGTTTTCGATGACAAAGTAAATGTAATCGCTGTGTTAGCGAAGTTAAACCAGAGAGTGTAATCGAGCCACATATAAAGGGGCTTGAACTCATACCGAAAAGACAAGAAAGAAATAGAAATATCTTGTTCCTCATCTTCTTCTTCTGCGCCAAGTTTCTCTATTCTCCTCTACCTCTTTTCCCCTTCTCGGTTCTCTCTGCTCGCCTGCAGAACCGACGCCACCTCGGGTCGTCACAAGATCCCACTCGACTGCCCCCACAGACCACGGCAGCTCAGCCCGCTCCCGTCCTTGGCCTCGGCCACCGGTTGCCACTCGGCCCGCTCCCGCCCCCGGCCCCAACCGCCACCCTTGGCCCCACGCTCTCTGCTACACCCTGCGCTGTCGCGCCTCAAAGTCGAGCAAGCCCTTTGCCATCGCGGCGTCGCCGCACCCGCCCTGCGTAGGTGCTGCCCCGGCACCCCCGCGCCCACCGGTGCGCCCTGCTGCTTCCACCCTGCTCCAAGGTTCAAAGCCGAGGCCAGGGGGCCTGTTTGGTTTGTGCTTCATGATTTGACATAGGGTTTTTTTCGATGCTGCAGGATGATATACAACATGTGAACGCAGAAGCCGCCGCACAATTACTTGCAGTAGCTCTACGATAAGTACCTTGAGTCCTTCGAGATTGAGGAGTACATCACGTCCATGGTGAGGAATCCTTGATTGTTCCGATTTATTAGCTCGATTCGTGTCCATGTGCTTGATTAGAAGAAGCATAGTAAAGATACCAAGGTCCTGTTTGTTTGGGTTTTTTCACTGACTTAAAAATCAAAAAGTTAAAACCTAAACAAATGAGTAGCTTTTTATCTAAGCTTTTCAAAAACCATAAGCCTTTATATAACTAAAAGCCAAAAGCCACTGAAGAGAGATTTTTTTTGGCTTATTGATGGTTGGTTTTAGACTAATAACACTAAATTAGATAAAATTACACACCTCTATCATGTACAAAAGCCATTAGCTTTTAAGCTGTTTAAGCTAAAAAAACTGGCTTTAAACTATAACCCAAAAAGTCTAAGCCTAAACAAACAAGGCCTAATGGAAATAGCCCTTATTATAAACCAATGAAAACACAACACACACATATTGAGTAATACAGAGCACAACTGTTTATATAGAAAAAGAGGGATTTGATGCCTAAAACTAGAATCCTAAGCTGCTGTACTAAGTATGAGGATGGCGTTCTAATTTTGATAAAGCTCGATGCACTTGGCTAATTATGAATTCCGGGTTGGTTGCCTAAGATGGGTGCATAATTGAGCTTCCATTAGCAGAGAGGAGCTACTAGGGAATGCAGTGGGCATTACATGTGGCGCTAGCGTTCTAAAAGAAGCATTTTAGTACAAAAAAAATGTTTCAGATATCTATGGCCATTTATCATGTTTTCTTTCTTTTCTACCAAAAGCAATTGTGCCAGCAATTGTAGTTAATGACCCTTGAACCTTCCGTCTTTCTTCACATTCCACTTAATAAATTTCTCATAATTCTCCGCTGATTTGAATACTTTAAACAAGGGACAAGAACTGAAGCCCTTATACACATTGCTGTATTGACTTTTAAATCTTGGATGTTGTACACTTTGGAAGTTTTAAGTAAGATTTTTGCAGACATCGCTTGGCATGTTGTGCTTATATGGATGTTAGATTCTGTCTATTGTAAAAATACTATGTTGTTACACTTTCGGTGTTCTCTATCTAAACTTAGCAATTTTCATAGAAAGGGTAAATTGCTTGATTCAGGTTGATTTTCCTCAGTGCAGTAGGATTTGATGTTTCTTAAAACACTTGCGGCTATCAGCATGGTCCACATTGATTCTTGTTTTTTTGATGGGATTGCATTGGTTGTTGAAATGTTTGTTCCTTTCACACTTTTTTCATCATTAGCTCCTTTATAATTTCAGCCATGTATGTATACACATGTACATTTCTCTTGGATGTATATGTTATTATGTTTGTTATCATTGGTTTGCGTGCCTAATTTGCACGTACAATTTCATCTTTTGCAGGTTCAAATTTTGTATTATTATTGATGAAGATATGATAGACTCAAATGCACCAAGTATTCGTTAATTAGGTATTAACTTTTGCACCGCTCTACTATACTATATTGTTTTGACATATTTTATTTATTTTGTTGAAATATTAAGCATGGAGTTTAAATTTATTTTTAATTATGCATTTGTGCTATATTTTCCTTATACCTCAATATCTATAGTCTTTAACATTACTAATAGCCTCTTAGTTTTTGGCCCGAGGTTTGCTAAAATTTTAGCTCCGCCACTGTTAACTAGTATCTTAGACATTGCATACATATATATGATTCTGACTGACCAAGACCCAGCACATGCGTTGTCGCTGGAAGGATACAACAAACACTACACGTTGCAAACATCAGAGAACTTCTGCTAGCTACAAGATATTGATTCCTGGGTCTATTCTCTACCTGTATATTCGCTTCACTGATGCATTTTCCATAAAAGGGTACAACACTTACACGTTGCGATATGTGGTGAGCTGATCTCCACGCGCTACAAGCCAAGGATTTGAATTTTATTTTGAATAAAATTTCACCAGTGGCCAAAATCCGAAATTTCAGCGAAATTTTGTTATTTCGCACAAAATCCATTCAAAATTTAAAAATAAAAATTCAAATCCTGTTTTTTTATTACCGAAATTTCGCTCGAAATTCCCGAAATTTTGCTCGAAATTCCCGAAATTTTGACAGATTTCAACTGATCAAAAAATAGTTCAAACGATGTCAAAAAATTTTGAATTTTTTTTGAAGGTTCCTGACACATTATAGATGTTCTCATTAAAATTTCAAGTTATTATCAAATCTAAGGAATTTTTAAAAATTCAAAGATTGCTACTGTCCTGATAAAACGTTGACCGGCAAGTTTGAACCGAATGAAAATTAAAACAAACGAGGTTATAAAATTTTCAAATTTTTTGTGGATATCCTAAACTGCTCAATATAGTATAATAAAAATTCAAAGATTGCTACTATCCTAAACTGCTCAATATAGTATAATAAAATTTTTAGCTCATTATCTTGCTTGTAAAATTTTATAAAAATCTAACAATGTATCTGTCAAAATTTTAAAATGTCTCAAAAATTTATTTTTTCAACAAAGTTTCATAGAAGATCACTTTCTTATGGGTTATTGGACCAAATTTGGCCCTAAAAGTTCAAATTCCGATCAAAATTTATGAAATTTCGCTAAAATTACTGTAGCAATTTCAATTTTTTTAAAAAAATTTAATTCGCCCCAGTAATTAAAAATTCGTTGGGTCCCAAAATCTGAGATTTTGGCAAAAAATCGCCAAAATTTTTAAACTTGCTACAAGCCAACGAGATAGTGATCCGTCCTATTCTTGTCAGACTAATATTTAGCCTAGCCGCGTTCCCATCCCCATCCACGTTATTCAACCCTGTCTAAAGAACAACAGAATCACAGAACAAACAAGGAAAATATGATGATATGCAAGTCAACTTCTACCAAATAACATGTTAAAGTATAATTAAATTGCTCGTCTTTTCTCATCAGCTTAGTTTTTCAAGTGAACTAGTTGTTGTATCCAACTTAATATGATATCAGAGCTAAGAGGTTGTTAGAATTAGTTTAATAGAAGAAGTCAAGGGGGGTATTGAGTTGAGAGTACAGAACTTTAGTACCATATTTTTAGCTAGATGGTGAGAGACCAACCTATAATAGGTGCTCTTGTACGAGTTGATGTAATGGCTAAAGGTATATATGGTTGGCTATGTTAGGCTATGTACACCAGCAGCTTAAAAAAAGGAACAAGTTGGCTGAACCAGCAGCTTAAAAAAAGGAATAAGTTCTATTTTTTAGATAAAGGATTAAAATCCGGCCTCTGCAATTGCACACAGCCAAGTTCTTACAAACATCACATCCGTAACCATTTTTGAAATAGCGACAAAGAGAGCGTAAAATTAAAAGCAAATTCTATAATTACTTCTCCATCCATTCTTGGCAAAAAAATCCAACGCCACAACCTCCAATGCATGGCATACCCGTCGAATGGTCTCCCTATTGTCGTCAGACTGCAATAGGGCCCAAAACCGCAGCCAGTATGTCCCCCTGAACGTAGCCTGCATAAAAGAAGAATAATGTTTTCTCGTAAAAATTAGATCGTTGCGCGTACACCAAATAGCCCATAAAAGGGCAGCACTCCCCACAAAAATCAGTCTCTTTGCACCCTGCTCAAGGCCAATTAACCAATGACCAAGCATATGTGTCGAATACTTCGACGATGGTAAACCAGTAGCAATATGCACTATTCGCCAAATATTTTTTGAATGTTGGCAATCAAAAAATAAATGTGTTATTGTTTCATTACAATTACAGAAACAACATTTTTATTCCCATTCCAACCTCTTTTAGCTAGATACAGAATTGGTCCCATCTTTCATGATCGCGAGACTTGTTAGCTTTCGATGTCGCGCTACGGACATATGATGAACTGGAGTTTTCTCTGGGGACCCGGAAACACACTTTCGGTTGAGTTTTATGCGAACCGTGAGGTTCGCAAAAGTCTCTTCTAGGTCTGCTGGATGAGGTCCTTTCTCGATTTTACGACGATAAGTGCCCACGTGACACCTCGGCGTTACGCCGTACATACAATGTAATATGCTACCGCGTTCTTCGATCAAGGGCATGGTTACGAATAAAACGAGCCGAACGGAGTGATGAAAGAGGTGGCGAAATGGTCGGACTCTTTTCATCGAACCGTGGTAGCCCGGTAGGCGCCTAGGAACGAGCCACTCGACCCGCCGTAGAATCAATGACTTGGTCAATCCGAGGCAAGGGAAAATGGTCCTTGGGACATGCCTTGTTCAGCCTATAGTCCTTACTACACTCTCCATTGCCCGCATTTCTTTTTACAAGGACAGATTGGCGAGCCACTCGGTGGGACTCTTTATGAATCCCGGCCCAAAAGCTTGGCTACTTTTTCCTATGAGCTTTTCCTCGTCGAACGGGCAAGCAAGGAAGCACTCTACCGCGCCGTGCCTGATGTTCAGGCGGTTTCATACCTCCTTTGGGATGTTCCGATGCCGAGGTCCAGCGGCGACATCCCGATGGTTCCTATAAGGACGAGCGCCTTCCTATATTTGTGCAGGGCGGACCTAAGTTTTGGCCCTTCGGATCGATTATGATCTTCTTCGTCCTCCGCGATCAAGGACCTGTGTCCCACTTGTCGGAGCCGTGATGGAGTCTGGGGGTCGCCGGTAGCCTGAGCTCGGGCAGACGCGATGATCGGCTGGATTAGTTTCGCAATCGCTTTCGTCATAGCTGAAAGCAAGCCGAAGGACGAGGACACGGTGATGATGCCCCGTGGCCCCGGATTTCGCCCGTAGGTGTGTAGGGGACCGCCATGAACCCCAGAGACGCCTCCCCTGTATCGGCGTGGAACTCGCGATGCAGGATTTCGCGGGAAACGCCTCAATGTAGCTTGATGGCCCGGATGACGCTCGTAGGGTCGAACGCCAGGCGCCTGCCATTCACGAGGACTTTGTGAGGCGCTGATCCTACGATGGGGTCGACGACGAGCGGTACTCCTTCAGCGTTTCCATCAAGGTACTTTAAGTGATGCTATCCATTAGCTTGGTTTGGCGTGGTCCGCCAAGGCCGTGCTTGTCAGACGCTTCTGCCGTCATATCATCAAGATACCCAGCCCGCTTTTGTCCTTTGTTAAAAGTACTCCTCGTTGTAAGTACCAGAGGAAAATTTTAATTTTTAAAGGAAGTTTCAACTTCCAAATGAATTTACTAGTGAAAGGAGTACCCTGGTTCATCAAATAGAGATACATAGAACGTACAGAGAACTGCCCATGTCTATGAAGACCCCAGTGAAAAATGTCCCTTCCATCAGTAAGCTGACAATTAGCTAACTTTGCAATGAGATTATACCATGCCGTCAATTTATCCCCTAATAATGCTTTTCGAAAACTAATATTTGGTGGCATCCGCGTCATGACCTTGTCCACGGTATCATGTGGGTAATGGGCAATTTGATATAGGCTCGGAAACTGTTCGTTAAGTGATGTATCATCTACCCAAGTGTCTTCCCAAAACCTTGTTCGTGAACCATCTCTTATCCGAAAAGATCCACATGCCAGAAAATCCTCCTTGACCTTTAAGATCCCTTTCTAAAAATGTGAGTCTCCAGGTTTAATATGCACTTGGGACAAACATTTTGAACTTAAATATTTATTTCTAATCAAAGTCTACAGATTCCATCCTCATTCAATAGTTTAAATAACCATTTGCTTAGAAGACATCTATTTTGAATCTGTAAATCAATAATCCCCAGTCCTCCTTGATCTTTAGGACGACACAGAATGTTCTATTTAGCAAGACGATATTTTCTCTTTTCATTATTGCCTGGCCATAAAAACCTCGAGCGATAAAAATCCAGCTTTTGTAGAACCCCCTTGGGAATTTCAAAGATGGACATCATGAACATGGGAAGACAACTTAGCACAGAATTTAGAAGTACAAGTCTACCCCCGTAAGAGAGTTGCTTGGCCTTCCACAGACTTAATTTTATTTGAATTCTATCTTTAATTACACCCTAGTCTGCATTACGGAGTTTATGGTAGTGCATCGGAATACCTAAGTATCTAAACGGGTAAGATCCAATACCACAGCCAAACAAATCAGTGTATTCTTGTTCCTGGTGTTTAGCTTCACCAAAACAAAAAATCTCACTTTTGTGAAAGTTAATTTTTAAACCCGATAATTGTTCGAACACACAGAGCAATAGCATCATTTTTTAGCTTGTTCGATATCATGATCCATAAAAAGAATAGTATCGTCAGCATATTGTAAGATCGATAGGCCATCCTCTATAAGATGAGGAATAACGCCTCGAATCTGACCATTTTCTTTCGCTCGCTTAATTAAAACTGCGAGCATGTCTGCCACAATGTTGAACAGAATAGGAGACATGAGGTCACCTTGCCGGAGCCTTTTTTTAGTTTGAAAGTAGGGTCCTATATCATTATTAACTTTAATACCCACACTTCCACCAGTGACAAAATGATTGACCCATAAGCACCACTGATGGCTGAAACCCTTCATGCGAAGATTTGTTGAAGAAAAGGCCATTTTATCTTATCATAGGCCTTTTTGAAGTCAAGTTTTAAAATCATTCTATTAAGCTTCTTAGAATTTAATTCATGAATAGTTTCATGCAATACCACCACACCTTCCATAATATTGCGACCTGGCATGAACGCTGTTTGAGATGATCTTACTACTTTATTGGCCACCCCATGAGTCGATTAGTAGCCACTTTTGTGAATATTTTGAAACTCACATTGAGCAAACATGTAGGTCTAAATTGTTGTATTTTTGTGGCTTCTGTAACTTTGGGAAGAAGCGTAATTATTCCAAAGTTTAGGCTAAACAGAGGTAAGTGTCCATGATAAAAATCATTAAACATCACCATTAGGTCCCCTTTTATAATATCCCAGAAGACCTGATAAAATTCAGCTGGGAATCCATCAGGGCCAGGTGATTTATTATGTTTCATTTGGAAAACCGCCTCTCTGACTTCTTTTTCAGTAAAACGTGCAATGAGAATGTCATTTTCCTCAGTAGCAGTTACCTGAGGCAAATCATGATTATATGTCTCTACTAGAGTAAAATTATTTTCCTCTGGCGGTCCAAACAATCCTTTATAATAGGTTGTGATATGCTCTTTCAATTCAGCATCACCAACTATTATACCACCTTCATGATCTAATTGGAGTATATGCTGTTTTCTGTGTTTACCATTAGCAACAAAATGGAAATATTGGGTGTTATCATCACCTTCCAAAAGGTCTTTTGTTTTTGCTCTCTCATACCATTTAATTTCTTCTTCCCTCAAGTGTATCAATCTATTGTTGAGGTAAGTTTTCAAATTTAATTCGTGATCTACAAGAATACTATGTTCTGCCTTTTTATCGAGGTCATCCAGCATTGAAATAATAGTTTTCTTCTCCTTTTTATTGTGGCCAACTGTGTGTTTAGCCCATCCTCTTAAAAATTGCCTAAGGGAACGAATCTTATGCTGCCACCTTTCCATAGCTGTACCCCCTCGAGTCTCTGATTGCCATTTATCCGCAACCAACTCAAAGAAACCATCTCTAATCAACCAACCTCGTTCAAACTTGAACAATAGTGGCTTTCTATTATAAGACGAAACCCAGTATTCAAAAGCAATGGTGTATGATCTGAGGTACACCGATCTCTAGCCTGCACAACAGTGAGAGGATATTTTTTCCCACTCAGTACAGGCCAAGATCCTATCTAATTTCTCAAAAGTTGGATTATCACCACTACTTGCCTAAGTATACTGCCGACCCGACAACTTTATCTCTTTGAGATCTAAAGATTGAATAATCATATTAAAAAATCAGGCCATTTGTTATCAAAGTTATCTTTATTTTTATCTTCAGGACCACGCATAATATTAAAATCCCCCCAATAATATAAGGTAACTGTTCTTTACTACAGATATGCGCCATTTCAGTTAAAAAGGTTTCCTTATATTCCTGTTGCGCTGGACCATAAACAGCAAACAACACCCATTTGAAACCATCATTTTTATTGCGAAGAGTGAACTTAATATAAAAGTCCCCTTCATCTATGGTTCCAATGTCATACACCGTTAAGTCAGCCCCCCAGAAGCATCCCTCCTGACCGACCATAAGGTGCCATGCAGTGCCAAATGAATTGTTTACCACCACTTAATTTTTTCAAGGTCTTATCCAGGAAATGATCCCGACCCGTTTTCATAAGAGCAATAAAATCAATTTGCTCCTCTTTCACCATATCTTCTATGTACTTGTATTTAGCCAAGTCTCCAAGACCTCTGCTATTCCAAAAAACGCCTTTCATTTGAGACTCAACTTAGATAGTATTTTTGGTTTTTTTTAATCTCACTCCCTCTCTATTAATGTTTCTTGGTTTGTATTTTTTTTATTAATGTTTCTTGGTTTGTATTTTTTTTCTTCAGGGTGAAGCAACCAGATCACAACAAATATGATCAAAATCCTTCGCAAACACATTATGTTCAATTTCATCGCGAATGTGGTCGAGTTTAGTTTCTACATTGTTCCCTTCCTCCTCATCCAAGTAATTTTTAGGTGAGGATGATTTACAACTCATATTTCTATTTTTAGTCGAGACACTTATCCTATCTATCTCTATATTTTTAAGAGTAGTAATAGCAGAAGAAATAGCTTCATTATCTCTACCCATAGAAACCCTTAGTTTTGCAATTCTAGAAGTTAACTCAGAATTTGAAATGGACGGGAAAGATGGACATTTACCTGGCCCCAAAGAGTTCTTTTTATCCACCAGCTTCATCGCTTTCACAAGCATGTTTGTGTCTCCCATAGCAGCTATCCTCATACTTGATCTACCTTGAGGAGCATGAATCCCAGCTGACGGAAGCAGGACAACCTCTCCCCAGTCTTTGATATTGTCCAGCAATTGGAGAGCATTCACCATAGTCATGTTGGAAGTATTAGCAGGGATATTGTTCTTCTTACATAATGCTTGCAGCATGCGGCGAGATAAATCCTTTAACTTCATATCAACCGAGAGTTCACCCACAGCAATCGCTGTCAGCGCATGCACTTCTGTCACTTGTTCTCGCGAAGCAAAGGGACATGTATGTGGTGTAATCTGACCCACACTACAAGCCTCAGATTGAGGCTTAGGCGAAGGATTATCCCAAACCATAGTCCCACTCGCCATCAGCAGTTCAGTGTCATCCTCCTCATGACCAATAGGAAGTGCACCCGGGCTTTCCAAGCAATTGATAGCTAGATCAAATGACTGCTTTGTAGAATCAAACACAATACTATTACTTTTGTCATCCAACTCAACAACAACAGAATCACTCACAGTCTGCATCACCGATCTCACTGGAGAACGAGTGGACCAACTAATCTTATTCAGAATATTGCCACTAGTAATCTTCTCCTTCTCAGAAATCCCTAAATTATCTCAACTGACAGCATCTTCAGTAGCTAAATCAAATGACTGCTTTGTAGTATCAAACATAACACTGTTACTATTGTCATCCAACTCGGCAACAACAGAGTCACTCCCAGTCTGCATCACCAAACTTGCTAGAGCACTAGTGGGCCAACTATTCTTATTCAGAATATTGCCACTAGCAATCTTCTCCTTCTCAGAAATATCTGAATTATCTCCACTGACAGCATCTTCAGTAGCTAAATGAAATGACTGATTTGTAGAATCAAACACAACCCTGTTACTTTTGTCATCCAAATCGGCAACAACAGAGTCACTCACAGTCTGCATCACCAAATTTGCTGGAGCACAAGTGGACCAACAATTCTTATTCAGAATATTGCCACTATTAATCTTCTCCTTCTCAGAAATACCTAAAGTATCTCCGCTGACAGCATCTTCACTATCACCAAGTGTATCATTACCAGACAAAACTGAGAATGATTTGTGTATCGAAACCAAACCTTCCTCCTCCATCTGCAGAGCCGATGGTCCACAAGAGAATGATTTGTGCACAATCTGAGCCCCATTGCCATCTCCAGACTGGACCTTATGAATTGGATTCCCATCCTCCGGCAACAACTCATTGACAACACCAAAAGATTTAACGGAAAAAGTAGTCAAGTTTTCCATGTAATTAATTGCTAAATCATTGGAATACTTCTTCTGATCAGACACAGCCCTGGTGCTTATTTTACCCCAATTGGCAACAATAGAATCAGTACCATCACTAGCCAGACCACTGAATGTTGCAGTAGGTTTCGGCCCATGCAACAAAGGGCATTGAGGAGTGAAATGTTCTTCTTCACAAATCTCACAACAAAGCATAAATTTCTTCTTCTTCTTCATAGCAGGTTCAGGAATAGGTGGAGTACCTTTATTTTTGCCGGCCTGGATAGTAGAACTTTCCCCGCTTTCCTTGGATTGCTTAGCTAAACCAATATCCGGCACCTTCTCTGCAGTAGCAATCCAATGACCCCCAGAATTTGCAGCAATTTGAGCGCCACCTCCATGAACACCGCGACTACTAAAATCATTGCGCCCCCCGTGATCTTGGACACGATCCCGACCTCCATACCGTCCACGACCACGACCATGAAGTCGTGGGGGACGAAAACCACCGCGAGCAGCACGAAATTGACCTCCATAGATGCGACCTTGATTCCGATCGCCACCAGCAGCAGCACGAAATAAGTTTTATATACAATAATAAACGGTTCACCAAAGATGAACTAAAATTGTGCATTACTAACCACTGTTATTTAACTCTAGCATTGTGTGACTTTTTTTAACTAGAAGGAATTCCAAAAAAGGACGTACATGGTTCTACAACTACAAGCGAAAAACTGGGATTCTTAGCTTTGCACCAAATGAAATGCCACTCCACAAATTTGCTTGAGTGAAATGCAACTCCAAATTGAGCGTTTTACTCTTGACCCAAAATGTATCGACTTTGTATGTTCATGGGACATATTCCAAGCATACTTGATTTGAATTCAGAGTCGTATATGATTAATCGCACGCAGTGAGCCTCAAACACTTCTAGATCATTTTGTATTTCACTTTTGACTATTTCTGTAACACCCCGGAGCCCATACGCACCACGGATGCTACCGACCCTCTAAAATATTAAGATCGGCTTAGAAACTAAGCCAAAATTACAAAATTTCGCATGACCTTCTAGAACAGAGGACATCCACTCGGCAGACAAGCGAATAGCGACAAATATGATATCATTCTAGCGGGTCCTTAGTTAAGCAATCACACATCCAATGTAATTTAAGAAATCTCCTTATGATGAACCATAAATTACAAACACATTAATTACATTCAGATTTGATGACTTTGTTAAATAAATTCTTTGGAGACCGTAGTCGTGCACGTGTTACTACTTCCCAACCCGATGAATCGACTTCAAGGTACCTAAAACAGAAGCAAACAAGCGTGAGTCCAAGACTCAAACAAAGTGCAACAAGTAGGAAAAGTAAGGCATTAGACTAAAATGCCACTATTAGAAGACATCAAGTAGCGTTCCTTAAATTAACATACGTAATTAAAAGCGGTTGAATTCATAAAGGATCCAAAACGTAAGAGCACGATTAATTCATCATTTAAATAACCATTACTTAAGCGAAACATCCAAAGAACAGAGTAGTAGCAGCTCCACTTACCTCAACCAACTCGACAATGTAACAAAACCTTACCCATGCCTCGGAAATCAATTCTGGATGAGCCCACGAATCAACTCTCAACCTGTTCCTTCCATTCTCATCATTCAACATTTATCAATCGCAATACACAAGGCAATGAAATGTTTTTATGCTTTCATTCACATAATATTTCATGCATATTTGTAATGCTATATAATACAACACAACCATGCATTTCATTCACATAATAACCCATACAGATATGCAATACTATATAATGCAACACAATCGTGCATTTCATTCACATAATATCTCATGCAGACACGCAATGATATATAATGCAACACAACCATGCATTTCATTCACATAATATCCCATGCAGATATGCAAAACTATATAATGCAACACCATCGTGCATTTCATTCACATAATATCTCATGCAGACACGCAATGATATATAATGCAACACAACCATGCATTTCATTCACATAATATCCCATGCAGATATGCGAAACTATATAATTTCAAACCATTTTCATCAATTGACTTTGCGTTCATAACTTGACTTCACTCCACGTTATTCATACAACACAATTAGTAAGGCAAAGAAATGCGCTAATTCATCAAATTCAATTCAATCTTCCCTTTTTTGGGTTGAGTCCACGACTCAACCTTCAATTTCCATAATCACCATCCATATGACACACCATTTACCACAACACTCATTATCAAAGATGCAATGCATATGAATGCTCATTTCCATGCACGTACCGGTACTGCCGAGTGCCCACCCGTCGGTGTGCACCCTCACGTCCCTTCCATCCCGTAGATGGAGGGTGCCTACTCTTACTGACTCGCTCCCATACAATCACGTATATGGGACTACGAGGTAGGACTTTCGTGCTCACTACATGTGAGCACAGAGGCCACTGATCGAATGGGTCGCCTCTTCCATCATGAATGCACAAATGCAATAGACATAAACGAATTTGCAAAATACATTCATTTCTCACATGTGTATCCATATTATCAATACTCATATCCGCATTCCCAACATTCTTATTCATCTTCTCAACTCTCATATTCTTATTCTCGACACTCATATCTACATGGTCACAATTATCATTAATACTCCCATTAAAGTCATAATCCAGCTTCATGATCGCCAAATCATCCCTTCTTATTAATCCAACCTCCTTACTTCATTAGTCACATTATCCATTCATACTAGTGATAATAGTATGACATCTCAAAGATGGCTCTTCATAATCGCAAAATGTTATAACCTTCAACTTTCAACACTAATCCTTGCAACCAACGATGCACTTGCATCCGGTTACTCAACCTTTTCATCAAAAGACAATTACCCCACTAGACGTGCTTATAAACACAAATGCAGCCATAGCATAAGCATATAAATAACACAAGCAATCAACTAAATAGCCTTTAAGACATATACGGGTTACACTTGCATATAAACTTGTTTTCAATAATAGCATAACCATTTAACCATTCTCATTTATCATATCGCCTGCAAAATCAAGCATGACAATAATAAAATAGTACATGAATAACGGTAACATTGCAAAAAAAACATAATAGCCATCTATGCCAGATTCACTACAATGCACTTGCCTTCAACTCATCGAGACGGTGTGGCGAGGCGAAGTTGCCACACCCGGGGTCACACCACCTGCACATGGATATAACCCATTCAAAAACACGCCCATAAATCAACACAAGACTCATAACTAAGTCGGCTTCGCAACCCACTCCTAAATCCCAAAAACAGCAATCTGCCAACCCGGAACAACACTCGGTAAAATAGCCATAACTTTTAGTCAGATGATCGAAACTTAGTGATTTCAGTCGCTATTGAAAGATAATTCGATTATCTACACTTTTTCTATAGACGACCGACCGGGAAAAGCACCGATTATTCTCAGATTTGTGACGAACAGCAGACAGCCGCAAAAATAACGGGTTCTGGACAGCACGCGGTAAAATAGCTATAACTTTTAAACGGTTTAACGAAATTTAGCGATTCCAGTCTTCATTGAAAGGTAATTCGATTATCTACAACTTTCGTTATAGCCAAACCCCCAGAAAATGCATGCAAAATTTTCAAATTGCAGTTCTAACCAAGGACAGAAATCTGCCCGAACCGAAAACTCCCAAATTTCTCTAGTCTCTCCATTCCCCAACTAAATGCATTGCAAAAACAAGAACCCTAGCCAAGCATTTCATCAAACACCATGTATGCAAGAAATCTCACCCCCAAATTTCTAGGGTTTTTACCTCAAGGGAAAACCCAAGGAGAAAGGAGGGAGGTGGGGGAGATGCTGGCCGGAGGAGAGGGTTGCCGGAGGCTAGCCGGAGGAGGGGGGTCGCCGGAGCTACTGGAGTCGCCGGAGCTGTTGGAGAAGCTTCCAGGGGCGCATGGAGGAGGAGACCAGGGAGTATGCGCCAGGAGGGAGTTGGCCAGCAGCTGAGGGCGCAGGGGTAGAGTCGGCCAGGGGAGGAATCGCTAGGGGGAGCAGCCAGGGGCGACGCCAGGGAGTGCACTCGCCAGGGGAGAGCTCGGCCAGAGAGGGGCCAAAGAAATTTCGGCTGGGGAGCAGGAAGGAGCCAGCACTTGGGGAAAAAAACGGGGAGAAAACTAGTGCCAACAACTGACTAAGTGGCCGGATTGGGGAAGTCTTCCAAGGCAACAAGGAAAATACTAAAAGCCTCTCAAAACTCCAAGTGAAGCCCTCCTTTTCTCGATAATACACACCTGATTTAATTTCTCTCAGATAGCATTCCATCTCAATCATTCTGTACCATAGAAATTTCAACAAGGGAGCCCACTGCAAAAAGCTCACTAAAACCTGACGCAAAAGAAACAAAGGTTCAGATGAAACCCAAACCCGATAATAACTTCTTAAACTGCAAGGCGACAAAACTTTTCTCCAGAATAAATCCTTGAATCACGGAAATGAAGACAAATCCGGCCAAACCCAGGAAAACGTTTTTTTTTGGCGGTATTACAATTTCATCTTCCATGTGGGCCTTCTAGCTTTTCCAGTAGACTATCTCCATTTGCCCAGGAAAAAATCAGAATACCAAATGGACCAGGAATTTCAGAAGTCTTTGCCAGATAATGAACAGTGGAGTAATTACCTGACAACGTCAACACTTAATTGGGTTTCCCCCGCCAAGATAGGCTCGCATAGTATTACATTGTCGGAGGATTTGCACACTCAATATATCCCTCCGCTAGGGGTTGCAGCTGGGCATGATGCTATTCCATAGGTGTGGCTTTGATGATCAGGTCATTGTCTTCAGTAGTCTTGGGCTCTTAGGCATACCTTCTCTTCTAGGATCGATATTGTGGATTGGCAATCTATGACCGTTTCGTTCTTTGATTTGCTACTGTCCAGTCAGCACAGACAGGATTTTCCCTCTCATCAATCAAATGAGGATTGCACTCTACAGGTGAAGGGAGGAATGAAGGTAAGCCAAATGTCCCCTCTCGATTTGGTCCCCGCATCAGTCGCTTGAAGGCACCCCTGCGGTCACATGACACGAAGTGCTGTCGACTTCGATACCATGGTATGCATCTCTGGTTCTTCCCCACGCATTAGATCGGGCGATCATAACTCGAAGTGCCGTCGACTTCGATACCATGGTATACATCTCTGGTTCTTCCCCACGCATCAGATCAGGCGATCTGTGCACACCTCGGATCACCGTCTGCAGCGTCCTCATTTCAGCCTAAAGAATATTCTTGTTGGAAGATCGTTTCTGTACTTTGGCAAATTGAAACATATCAAGAGACAAGCACGCAAACATCGGGATGTGATCTACTATAAAATGAGATAAAGGAAACGGAAACAAAAGCATTGTAACCTGTCACAATTGAGTGTGATGCGGAACCTCATCACTTCAAGAACAAATACATGATGCTCCAGAAGGGCCAGAAGAAGAAGAAGAGAACGATTTGTTCAACACATGATACTGCAACGATCAATTTATCTCTGTAAATTGCACCGATGAGATATAGGTAATGTACATCCGGAAAAGGAAATTTTTTTTAGATAATGGATCACAAAAATCCGGAAAAGGAAATAAGTCCACAGTTGCAACTCTGCAAGGATCAACCGATCGATACACCGCGGAAGGCTGCTGCTAATTACATGCACATTTGTGAGCCTTCTCCGGGCCGGTGTGACTATAAGCTAGCACTTGCAACAGTCAGCAAATACTTATTCGACCGCCCTGCCCTGCACTGCACTGCACTCGAGTCATCTATGTTACATCAATGAGAGGATCAGGGGCGGACGGACGGGCAGGCGGCTACACAAAACAAATCATGATTCAAGAAAGAACGAGGAAGAAGCGGTTGTTGTTCATCGAGCTTAATCTGCTGGTGTGCACGCAATGCATGCACGAGCAAGAGCAAAATCTAGCCAGTGAATGAGCAAGCAAGATGGTCATTGGTGCATCTTGGCGGGGGGCGCTGGGTAGCCGACCGGCACGACATAGGGCGCGTGCCCCGGCGGGAACATGACCGGCGTGCCGACGGCGGCGGATACCATGTGGCCCGGGACTGGGTGGCCCATTGGCGCCCCGTACATGCCCACCCCGGGCATCAGCGGCGGCCCGGCCCCGGGGTGCTTCATGGCCGCCGGCCCCAGCATCGCCGCGGGACTGCCCGTGGCCTGGCCGGTGATCGGGCCCTGCTGCGCGGCGATGTCGCCCGCGGTGATGCTGGTTATGTCGTGGATGCTGGAGCGGCGCCGATCCCGGTTCATGGAGTTGAGGCGGATGAAGTACTTCTGCGCGTGGCTCGCCACCTGCGTCGGCGTCCGCGACACGACGAAGTTGCGCGAGATGCTCCGCCAGTCGCCCTTGCCGAACTTGTCCAGCCCCAGCAAAAACAGCCTGCACCGCCATCAGATTGTCATGAATGCAACAACATCATTAGTGTTTGTCAATTATTATTGGATTCTGTGCTAATAGCTCAAAGGTGAATATTTAAACAAAAAGTTTAATTAGTTTATGGCAGAAGAGAGCAAATGTTCTAAGTACGAAGAAGAATCGAACAACTGACATGAAAGATGCAGCAATCTTGAAGGCAAGAACTCTTGGAGATTTATGTACCTGTGCTCTTCCTCTGTCCATGGGATGCCCTTGCGCCTCTCCTGCTCCGCCTTGGAGCAGCTCTTCCCCACGTCAAAGCCGCTCCCTTTCCGCTCCTCGCGCCGGTGCTCGCCGCCGCCATCTTTGGGGCGCGCAGCGGTGGCGTCGGCCGGCGCCGCTGACTCCTCGCAGGCGTAGCGCGGGAGCGGGACGCGACCGGCCTCGATGGCGCCAACGTCCTCCACCAGCGCCTCGTAGTGGCGCCGCACCTCCTCCGCCGACCGCGCCGGCACGCTCTCCGCGAGCGCCACGAACCAATCCTCGTCCGGCTGGCCGTCCTGGGGTGGTGGCGCGGCAGCCGCGAGCGCGTTCTCGAACTCCTTGTCCTCCTTCTTGGTCCACGCCGCCGTGGCAGTCGCCTGAGAGGTCATCGGGCAGTCGAGCAGGCGCTGCCGGCGGTGAGTTGCTGTGGCCGCCGCGGTGGTGGTACGGCGCAGGTTAGCGGCGGCGTTCGATAAGTAGTAATTAACAATGGCGGGACAAAGCCTTATCCACAAGGGTCCTAGCGCGTATATGATATATACTGGTGGTTAGTATTCGTTTTGCGGTTGGGTTTAGACGTAAATATAGGCGTTAAAATGGTTTGTGTACTCTGGCCTCTGAAGAAAGGTGTGATTTTTGGGTTGAGAAAGGGAAAATGTATAAATCTGTTTATTCCTCTCTAAGGCTATTCACAGTGGAGAGTTTCGTTACACGGTTTTCAATAGTGTCACGTCATATTTAGATGTTTGGGTTGATGAATGAAACAACCTCTCTCAATGCACAGTTTCATTTTGCAGTGTCATAGGCATGACATAACATTTAATTGTTGTATGGTGTTGTGATCAAATATGCCATATAAATTGTGTAGCCACTTGCAATTATATCTAGCACACTACTATATGGCCACACGGGATCCAAAAAAGGTGTGGAGATGAAACAAATCACTCTCAGTGGGGTTTCATCTCGGTTTCAAAGACTTGATAACCGCAGACACTGCAGGGTTTCATCCCCATTAAACTCAACTCTCCTCTCTCCTCATAAATTTGTTGCTATGTCACCACTTTTGCCTATGTGGCATCTCATTTAATGAGAATGAAACTTACACTGTGAATAGCCTAATAGCACATTATCTTAAACTTTTTTTTCTTAAATTTTGAGTTAGGAAATCGACGCATGCTCTCGTTTCTAGAAAAATGATTGGTCCAATAATGCAAAGATGGGTTCCTCGGTCTTGGAGTCTAGAAGTGTGGCAGACTTTACGTAGGAACAGAGGTCCGAAGTCTTAACTGCTAGGCTATCCCACAAATCGAAAAAAAATAATAAAAACCTTTAGCAACACCATAAAAGTTATAGAATCGGCTAAAAGTTGAAGACATGATTGAGAGAAAAATTATACGACTTAATTGGTAGCTTTATAGCTCTCTGAAATTCACAAGCCAGTGTAAGAGCATCTCCAACAGTGCCTAAAATCCATTCCCAAAATCTGATTTTGGGTTTGATTGCAAAAAAAAGTACTCCAACAGTTCCTCTTTCTAGCTCCTTAAATTTTGGCACGCCCAAAAACAGCACCCCGACTCCTCATTTTTGTGCGCTCTGTCCGCGCTCCCAATCAACATTATTTCGCGCCTAGAATGGCCCACCGGACCAATTCAAAGGTGTTTTTGGGAGAAAATATAGGAACTGTTGGAGAACAAGGTATTTTGTAGACCCAAAATTTTTTGGGAAGGTCCCAATCTAAGAATATTAAGAGTCTAAATATTAGGAACTGTTAGAGATGCTCTAAGTGTGGAAAAACTGATGGCTCGTTAGTTTTAAAAGCACTACAAACACAAACCAAAATGGTTTCCAAAAGGTAATAAATAAACAGACAAAAAAGCGATAAAAAGAACAGCACACACAAACATCACAAAAGTTACTTTGAACAGGATACGGATGCGGGGTTCCCATCTGGAGTCATGGTCACCGGCCGGTGGACACAGTAGAACGGCAGAAAAAAAAAGGAATCGAATGATTATTGTCTAAATTATTCCCTCCAGTTATAAATAGTTGCCATTGTGGATATCGGTGGTCTCTAAAATACAATTTTAACAACTAATTCCTATTATAATATATTATAAAATCCAATAAAACTAGAATACTATGAAAGTACCTTTTGAGACAAATCTATACTTATGATTTTTATGAATCCAATTTAAATATTAAAAAGAGATATAGACTATAAAAATTTGACTACACCAATATCGAAAACGGCTATTATTTGAGAGCTGAGAGTAAAAGCAAATGGTTCCAAGCGCCGCTTTGGGATCATCTGCGAGGTGACAGGATTTGCCGTCCATACGGTCAAAGCGTCACCTTCGTCCCGTACTCGCCACCCAGCTTCAATGTCGGAACCACTGGCCTAATAAGATTCTTCAGAGATACTGAATGGACTCGATGTGTAGCAGCAATAGCATGGTGTATGTGGACAAATGTGATTGCCATAGGAGCTAGAGTACAACACTTTTGGTAATCACAATATTCAGTCATGTTTCTGCCATGTCTCGTGCACTAGCCATGGTGCGTACATAGTTTTACATGTTATCTTGCTTGAAATGTCCTAAAGATCTAGTTAGCACACGAAACTTTCTTCCGTGACCATGCAATATTGTTTGGTGTTGGCGCAAAGTGCGGTCTGTATATGCAGTATCGTAGCCTATACCAACAAGTGCACCTGAGCTGATTGGCTTGTCACACCAGCCGGCGGCCATGGCTCAGAGAAGCATAGCGTGTTGAGTGTTTTCTTCACCGTATTCGCGCGCTACATTCTTTTCTTCACCGCTATTTAAGAAAGCTTTCCTGTCTTCCAAACAAACCTTATGTATGTGGAAAGGTATAGCAAATAAGAGTTTTTACTATTCTTCGGAGGTACCATGATGTGCCACCAAATTACTCTTAATTCTTGGTATATACATTCTTTAAACTTTTAGTAGCTATTTGTGCTAAATAAATAGCTTGTTAGCTCCCAGGACAGTCAAAAGTCTCATAGCAAATAGGCAAATGTATGTTCTGAGATTGACATTGTCAAAGAAAAATCATGATATTTTGTTAGGAATTCTTAAGTACATAGTAAATGTGTTGTTTTGTACCTAGAGGGATGGATGGAGAGAGGGGAGGCTTAGCTAGCGGAATGATGCGAGTGGCGCGTCGAGCGAAGGCAAACGTGGGCGATTCTCCATTTCTCCTTCGCCTGGGGCGCAATCCGCTGGCTCGGCGTATGATTGGCTCCACAGGCTTCCTCTTTTTGGAGGCCTGCATCCGGTGATGGATCCATCGGCCGATGCTGACACCCATGGCTGTCGGCCGCGAAAGCAATCGAGGCCGGCCTTTCAACGGGCCATATCAGCTATAGCAGTTTAGCTTAGCCTGTATGTAACCTGGCCTGCTGACGTAAAACTGGAAGCTACTCGACCGTCTGCTGTGCTCCTGGTCGGGTTGTGACGTCAACCGACACCAGCAGAATTCGCAGCTTCGACTACTACTGCGATTTACTGGCCACAATAAAACTGCGTTTTAATTTTCTCGAGCACCTGCAGCCTCCACGCTCGTAGCAGTAGTAGTGGCATGCATACAGGCCGAGCTCGAACGAGCAGTGTCTCGAGCTGCCAGCATGGATTCAGTTAGTACACTACTACAGAACCGACCTTTAATACCGACCCATCAGTATCGGTTGGGCACAATCCGAGACTGATAGTTACAACAGTCCCGATTCAAAGGCAACAGGGTCCCGTGCGCGGAGGGGGGGGCTCAGTACCGGTTGATCTAACATCAGTACCGGTTAGTGTTACGAACCGATACTATTTAGCGGGGTCTCATTAGTACCGGTTCGTGACACTAATCGGTACTGATGTTAGATCATCAGTACCGGTTCGTGTTTCCAACCGCTACTGTCTACTAGGTTCCAATTTAAACTTCTTCCTCCTCCGCTCTCTGCGGACCAAGATCATTTCGGTCTTGTGAAAAGAACAGTGGAGCTTCGGCCAAGAGCTTCAAGGGAGGGGAGGTGCTGCCCAAATTTGAAAATTTTGGTCATTTTACTCGCAACCAAAGTAACTAAGGTTAGTAACATCATTCCTCACTTCATTTGGTCTTAAATGGAACCTCTTTTTTGCTTGAATTATGAAGAAAATTTGATATTTTCCCATGATTGATGAAAGATTATGAATGTAGAGGGAGGTGCTGCCCAAATTTCAAAATTTTGGTCATTTTACTCGCAACCAAAGTAACTAAGGTTAGTAACATCATTCCTCACATCATTTGGTGTTAAATGGAGCCTCTTTTTTGCTTGAATTATGAAAAAAAATTTGATCTTCTCCCATGATTGATGAAAGATTATGAATGTAGAGATCTAGCTTGATCTTTTCAAATAGGATACAAAAACTTGTTGTGTAAGCTTAGAATTTGCTTGATTATAATGTATAGCTCGCATTTAATGTGTGGATCTAGCTTAAATTTAGGTTTTAGTTTCATCGATCAATGACGGATGAGGTTTGGTTGCACGTAGTTGGGGGGAGAATGGCGCATAGAAATCATGGAGTTTGGGATCTTCAAACGGCAATAGTTATATGGAAAAGAAGAAATTTAAATTTATTTGCGAATTAAAATAATATCAGAAATATGAATGGCTTTATAGAAAATATAAAATGAGTTCAAAATTTGAGAAAAGTTTTCAAAAATACTTTGGAATATTTTAAACTTGGAAAAATTATTTCTAGTATAATTTTGGTTTTAATTTCCATCAGCAAATTATTTTTGAAAACATCATTAATTAAGTGTCAGAGATTTAGAAAAAATAAATAAAAACAAATGATTGAATAATAATTTAGAAATTTTTAGGGTGTTACAATTTCAACATAATTTGCAAACAAAGCTGTCGTGAATTTTATTCAGAATTTTGAATCCAGACTCTGATCGACCAATTCTTTTTGTAGGTTGCAAAAACTTGTTGTGTGAGTTTAGATTTTGCTTGGATTATTATTTAGCTCGAATTGAAGGTGTGGATCTAATTAATATTTAGGTTTTGGTTCAACAATTCATTATCGAAAATGAGCTATGATTACCTTGATGTAACATAATGTAGATGGACCCACGATGGATGTACATGGACCGGCGCTCCCCGAGTTCTTGCGGGGTTTGCAAGATTTTCTTCGTCTTGGCCGATGCATACACGACGTCGAGCTACATATCTTTGTCTATGAATAGATGCAACAATGAGAAGGAGTGGCCAAAATCCAGCCACCTCCACTTCCATTTGCTCACAAGAGGTTTCATGTCAAACTATACTGTTGGACCAAGCACGGTGAAGAAGAGATTATCTGAGAAGGCGGTGAAGAAGAAGAGCGGACAACAATATCCGGACAACGCCAACACGGTTCTTCGAAGATACATTGGGGAGTTTGGTGATGATGATCTAGACCAGATCTTTGTGTGATGGAGAGGAGAATACATCGATGAAAGACATTACAAAAAGTTCCAGCGCCTATGTTAGGACCACGGAACACTGTTGTACCCAAACTGTCGACAGGGCCATAAAAAGTTACGTACCACACTAGAACTGATGCAATGGAAGGCGACCAATGGATTGTCTAATAAGGGATTCGACGATTATTATGCCTCATAAAGAAGTTACTTCCAGAGGGGAACACACTGTCCGAAACTACGTACGATGCCAAACAAGTTGTCTGCCCTTTAGGGTTGGAGGTACAGAAGATACATGCATGTCGTAATGATTGTATCCTTTATCGCAATGAGTATGAGGATTTGGAAGCTTGTCCAGTGTGCAAAACTTCGCGGTATAAGACCAGGCGTGATGACCCAGATGAGGTAGAGGGGCAGCGTAAGAAGAAGAGACCTCCTGCTAAGGTGGTGTGGTATTTCCCTGTAATCCCCCGGTTGAAGCGTTTATTTGCGAACAAAGCGCATGCCCAGATGATGCGTTGGTACAAAGAAGACCGTAAGGACGACGGAAGGCTAAGGCACCCTGCTGATGGCTCTTAGTGGAGGAAAATCGATAGAACATACCCGGACTTTGCTGAGGATGCAAGGAACATAAGGTTTGGGTTGAGTACGAATGGGATGAACCCGTTCGGCGATATGAGCAACAGTCACATCACTTGGCTCGTGACTATATGTATCTACAACCTTCCTCCTTGGCTGTGTATGAAGCGGAAGTACATTATGATGCCATTGCTTATCCAAGGCCCGAAGCATCCTAGAAATGACATCGATGTGTACCTCAAACCGTTGGTTGAAGATCTGCTAACACTGTGGAACGATGGTGTACGTGTGTGGGATGAGTACAAAAGAGAGCACTTCACTCTACGTGCATTGCTATTCGTAACCATCAACGACTGGCCTGCACTTGGTAACCTATCGGGCCTATCTATCAAAGGATATAAAGCTTGCATCCACTGCTTAGAGGATACGGACAGCAAGTACCTAAAAAACTCTCGGAAGGTTGTGTACATGGGCCACCGTAGGTTCCTCCATATGAAGGACCCGTTACAGAGGAAGGGTGAGAATTTTGATGGGATAGAAAGAAAGCGTAAAGCCCATGCATCGCGATGGGGCGCTTGTATTTTCTTTGGTAAAGGATCTGAAAATAGTATTTGGAAAAGGTCCTGGTAGCAAACCTGTCCCGGCTGAACAAGGTCACACGAAGGCCATTTGGAAGAAGAAGTCAATATTTTGGGACTTAGCTTACTGGAAAGACTTAGAGATCCGCCACTCATTGGACTTCATGCATATCACGAAGAATGTCTGCGTGAACCTGCTAGGTTTCCTAGATATGTACGGCAAATCAAAAGATACACTTCAAGCACGAAAGGACCTAGAACTACTAGGAATCAGGAATGACCTACATCCGGAAAAGAGAGAGAAAGGACAACATTACCTCCACCCCGCAAGCTACACTCTGAGCAAAGAAGAGAAAAAAACATGATTAAGTTCTTGAACAGTGTGAAGGTCCCTTCTGGATACTCCTTAAACATAAGGAGACTCATAAACACGAAAGAGAATAAAATCATAAACATAAAATCCCATGATTGTCACGTGTTGATGACACAGTTGCTCCCAGTGGCGGTGCGAGGTATTACGCAGATTAGGTACGAGGACAATCATAAAGGCGTGTTCGTTCTTCAACGCGGTGTCGCAGAAGGTCATCGAGCGAATAAGGTATCTAATCTACATGATGACATGGTCAATAGTCCGGTTAGCCTTGAGATGATCTTCCTCCATCCTTCTTTGATATTATGGTCCATCTCATGGTCCACATTGTTAAAGAGATAGAAATTCTCGGACCTGTGTTCCTCCACAATATGTTCCCTTTTGAGAGGTACATGGGTATCCTAAAGAAGTATGTTAAATAACGGTCTCGCCTGAGAATCTTGCATTGTGCGGGGTGTCGACCTGAGGTGGTGATCAAGTTTTGTGTTAGTTACATTGATGATCTAAATCCGATTGGCGTCCCTGTATCACGCCATGAGGGGAGGCTACGGGGAAAAGGGTCTTTAGGAGAAAAGAATCCTATAGCGACGATCTACTTTCATTTAAACAAGCACATTTCACGGTATTGAAACAAGCAATTGTAGTGGCTCCGTATATCTATGATCACGAGATGAGTCTACGCGCCCAATACCCAGAGAAGTCAGATAAGTGGATCGCAGTCGAGCAAATGGATCATTTCGGCAGTTGGTTACAAAAGCAACTGTTGGGAAACCAGATAGACGATGAACAGTTGAAACTCTTGGCTCAGGGACCGTCCACAACAATCGTATCATTCCAAGGGTATGATATAAATGGGTACACATTTTACATGACAGCCCAGGATAGCAAGAGCACCAACCAAAACAGTGGTGTCCGTATAGATGCCTTGGACAAAAATGGAAAGATGGACACCTACTATGGTTTCATAGAGTAGATCTGGGAGCTCAAGTACGGGCCATTAAAAGTCCCTCTGTTTCGGTGCCAATGGGTCAAACTGATAGCCGTGGATATCGATAAGTACGGTATGACAACTGTGGACCTCAAGTAAGTGGCCTATAGGGATGAATCGTTCGTGCTCGCTAATGATGTGACACAGGTATTCTATGTGATGGACATGGACAACAAACTGAAAAACAGAAGGAGAAGGCTAGCAGTAGCGATCAGCCAAGGCGCCACGTGGTTCTTCCAGGTAAAAGAAGGATTGTCGGAGTTGAGGGCGTCACGGACGAAGAAGAGTATAATCAGTTTAACGAGCTGCCTCCTTTCATGGTGGATGTAGACATTGGTGTCCTGAATGATACAGAGAAATCTCCCTACGTACGCCGCAATCATAATGAATGATCACTTGTAAAAGTAAAGTGTGTTAGCAAATAAGGATTGCTTTGCTTTCTTTTGTTGTAATAGACTACTAACATGCTAGTTTCTCATTCCTCTAGTGGTTCTCCTATTGCTCCATATTTTCTGTTCAAATTGTACTAATATTTGACTAACAATATTGTTCAAAGTCCCTCTGTACTAATATTAGATTGCTGGATCGTAGAAACTATGAAAGGTGAATTTATATAACAAGGTGACAATTTGCAATGGAATTATAAGAGTGCAAAAATTACTTTTTATATTAGATTGCCGAAAAATATTTTTAATTTATATTAGATTGCTAAATGAATCTAAAGTGGTAAAAGCATTTGTCAAAATTATTTAATGAAACAATCGTTAAACAGTAAATAAACAAAAAAGAAATCTTAAAAAAAACAAAAGAAAGGCTAAATGAATCTAAAGTGGTAAAAGCATTTTTACAAATTATTTAATGAAACAATCGTTAAACAGCAAATAGAAAAAAGAAGTCGTTAAACAGTAAATAAAAAAGAAATAAAGAAAAAGAAAGGCTAGGCGGTGCGAGCGGGGATCGAACCCAAGACCTCACGGTAGGGTGAGCCCGCTCTCAAGCGCCCCGCGCTAGCCGAGGGGGAGGAAGATTTATTATTAACCAGTAAGGGCACCAAAATTGTTTTGAGTTTTAGCAACTCTTCATATCAGTACCGGTTGGTGTCTTCAACCGGGACTGATGTGAGTCATCAGTCCCGGTTGGTGTCTCCAACCGGTAGTGATGCGATGTCTGATTAGCACAGACGTTTTGAAAACAGAACCGTCTGTGGTGATCAATTGAAATCAGCAAATGCGCGCCATACAAAAAAGACTACTGGATTGCATGAGAAGTAGTAGAATGCATTATATATATAAGAAGATAATTACAAAAGTATTATAAGAAGCATTATAATGCTTTATAGATTGCATTATAAGAAGCATTACAAAAATACTTTAACTACAAAAGACTAGCTACTCGTCGTCGTCGTCGGAGGAGGCCGGAGGGTCGTCGGAGTCGGCGGAGTCCTCGCTACGGCCATCCGAGTCCTCGCTCGAGCTGGCTCGGTCTGGGTCATCCTCCAGCTCCCAGCCGTCGCGATATCCCTCCGACGAGTCGTAGCTTTTGTCGTCGTCGTCGTAGGAGGATGGCGCGGGGCGCTTCTTCTCGGCGAGGGTGGAGGCGGAGGCAGCCATAGGGGCACGGGTGGAGGCGGAGTCGATCGGAGGGGCGCGAGTGGAGGCGGAGGCGCCGGTCGAAGGAAGCGGAGCAGCCGTGGAGATGGCGCCAGCGTAGCGCCGCAGCCATTGGCGCATGGTCATGCCGGCGGGTTTAGGCGAAGGTGGCGGCGTCAGTGGGGTGGAGCTATCGGAGGAGCTATTTTTCGGAGCCATTGGAGGAGGAACTGTCGGTGGGGTGGAGCTCATGGCGTCGGAGTGTTTTTCTGCTGATGATGGCGTTGAAAATTAAGCCTCTCTGTTCTTATAGGCGCGAATTTGTATTGGGAAACGAAACGCCTCTCTGTTCTGCTGATGATGCACTGGGAAGATGAAACGATCAAGCACTGGTAAGACGAAACGATCAAGTTGAAAAGCCTCTCTGTTCTTATAGGCGCAAATTTGTATTGGGAAACGAAACACCTCTATGTTCTGCTGATGATGCCTTGGGAAGGCAAGCGATCAAGCCATGAGACATCGGTCCGGTTGAATACACCAGCGGGGTGATAGTGCCTAGAGCTCCCACGATAAATAAAAAAAAAAGAAATCTAGGGCTCCATTTGCCAAATCCGAGCCATCGATGCAGGTTGGTATATTCAGCAGGATCGACATCGATCGGTTGAATACACCAACCTGCATCGATGGCTCGGATTTGGCAAAATGAGCCCTAGATTTTTTTTTATTTACTAAACCTCTAACGATCCTTGTTGGTGTATTCAACCGGGACTGATGGTGCACCTATAAATCCCTCGCGCCACCTCCTCTTCCCCAATTTTTGCTACTCCCGCCATTGTTCCCCAATCTCCTCCTCCTCCCGCTCGTTTGCAAAGACCTTCGACGACCTCCTCGCCTCCAACGACCCCACCGCCGTCCTCCTCGCCTTTGATAGCACTTTGGTGTCCCAATCTTTCGATGAGAGTGATAACTTTGATTTGGTGGAATTGACTTTGACGATCCGACTACAACGTACGACGACGATGTTCCTTAGCAATCGCTAAACCAACTCCAGAGGGTTATTGATCTTGCCGTTGGCACAATCAACCTGAACACGAGGTTCAATTCCTGCATGCAACCGAAGAACAAGCAAGAACAAAGGTAAAGGCAATCTGAAATTGCAAATAAAGATAAAGGATTGATAATGTGGGGTTCCGAAACAAGGAGCTTCTTAGGCGGCTGTTGAGCACGTCTGGAAGACTCAAAATAGTAGCAATGGCTAAACTATCAAATAAACAAAACCCAAAAACTAAAGTACGGAGGTAGCAAACAATATATAGAGGTAAGTGGCAGCTAGGGGCGTGCAACAGCCATGGGGGGCGGCCAAGGGGGTGCCCTAGGGTTACATGGGCTTTGGGCCCAAAAGAACAGGTGGCGTAGCACCCGGAATTTCTAGCCCACGACACTCTTCTGTGATTTCCTGTTGCTTCAAGACGAATTTAGCATTGGGGCTAGATCCATTGGAAAACAGACTCCGAGATCTTTCAAACGTGTACTCATGGGCCTCCAGAAACCTCCGGAATCAAAAGTTATGGCCTTTTAAAGTTAGCGCTGTTGGTGAGGCCGAACTGGACTTGGACTTGTTCTCTTCCCAATCCGACTTGAACTTGATCTTTGGTCCAATTTTGGTCCACGAGGGTCCTTCTCCATGGTTTCTAAGTACAATCAAATCATCACAAGTATTAAATAGCTTCCCATTCATATTATCACTAATGGGGAGGCTTAGGAACGCATTCACCTGATGATTAAACTGTCGTACGCGAGCTTGAGTAACCGGTCCTTGTATAATCGCAGCGGGTTCAAATTGATGTGTAGATGTGGCTGTATCCATGGAAGTGATGTCCTCATCGACCTCCGACGACCCCCACCGCCGTCCTCGCCTCAGCGCGAAACCCTTTGTCGTCCTCGCCTCACGACCCCACCGCCTTGCGCCGTCGTCTCGACCATCCTCACCGCCGACGACCTTCTGCCGTCCTCCTCGCGTCCAAGCGGTACAATGTATGTTCACCTTGCGGATTGATTCGGTTTTGCCATCCTCATTGGGATATGGAAATGAATGCCACACGAGGGTTAACTAATCCTAAACTAGGTTACTGAAATCTCACATAGCAATTGTATTAGCCTCTGAATCAAGTACTAGTTTCCTAGAACGTCTTGTTCCATTTCTAAGTTTAACGTGCCTAGCTATCTTGCCTTAACATTTACCATTCATCCATTGAGATTCTTATTGTTTAGTGGATATATAAATGCTGTAAAGTGTTAAGAAATGCCAAATTCTAGAGCCATATCTGAAAGGCATGGAGGTCAGAAGATTGGAGGTGTTTAAGATAATTCATAACAATACATTGTATGTGACGATTCTCAGCTCTCTCTGATGTGTTGGGAATGTGTTATAGATGCAATGATATCGGTATGGGTTAGGAACTTAGGATCTTTGGTATGACATTTTGGATGACTAGTGGCGGGGAGATGAGTTACGCCCTTGCATATATGTCCATCTACCTACTACGTGTCATCACTTGTGTTTTCTTACACGGTTCCATTACAAATTATCTCTCTTTGGATCCATATTGGCTCATCTTAACAAATTGAGTAAATGAAAGAGCCTTTTTGTGCTTTTATCACCATGTAGCAAGTGCTTTATTCTTTGCCTTTGTTCATTATTCGTGATTTGGGCCTTGAACCGATAGAACTACATGCTAGAAAGGGTTGTTTAATTTCTTGATTGATAAGCGATCGATAGTTGTTTTTGTTGGCTAGTCGACTTACATCGGTGTTGTTGCCCTTCTTTGTGTTACGTAGAATAGATAAATTTTATTACTCAAAGATTAGTAGTTCAATCAATAATCTTGTTTATCTGTTGGCTGGACTTAATCGGTGGATTCAGGGATTGTTTATCTCACATGCGTATGTGTACTTAGTTTCGAATTGTTCGAATCTATACATCTTGGGTGTTGATTCAATTGCTAGTCTTTTGTTCACCGATATTATCTAGTCTGTGGTTCTCTTCGATATACCTACTCACAATGACCATTAGTGAAGAAATGAGTTCAACGATCGATAATAACAAGTATATATACGAGCTGCGATTAATAGATTAGCGAGGCGGCGCCCAAGGAAAACAGCGACTAATAACTTGAGAAAAATCATTATTGCTTATTTGCTCAATAAAAATGATGAATCATTTTTATTCCACACTAATATGATTTTCAAAAAATAAAATAAGGTTATAAATCCACAACTAGAATGTTAGTAGTCTATTACACCAAAAAGCAAAGCGATCATTCCATATCAACTAAGCACGTCACCTCATGGCCGCCTCTCGGTGTCTTAGAGCAGCTCTCTGACAGCCATGCTTCTTGAACTTGCGAGGCTGGTCAAGATTCGAGACCTTCTCCAGCGGCGACATCGGTGCAGTGCATTTGTTGGAGAAGGTCACAAATCTGTCGAGCCCTTGCAAGTTCAAACATAGGCGTCATTGAGCGTCCATTGAATAAAATGATTCATTGTTACAAATATTCTAATTCTAAAGAATATATGTATCATGTCAAATGTATATGTATCATGTGAATTATTCTAATTTACATTGTATTTTGAAATTTCTATGTATATGTGAAGTTTCTATGTATATGTGAGATTTCTATGTATATGTGAAGTTTGAAATGTATATGTATCATGTCAATTTTTCTAATTTCTGGTGAATTTTGAAATTTCTATGTATATGTGAAGTTTCTATGTATATGTGAGATTTCTATGTATATGTATAAGTATACTTGTCAATAGTATTTGGCCGACTTACATTAGGAACATCTTCGGCGTCGCTGCCCATGCTCTCTAACGTCTCTTCCCCATCGTCTTCCATGCCGTTTTAGAGTAGTACCATCAGCTTTACATGAAACGTGATCTATTTTCATTAATTTTCAGTGCTTCTTCTAGACTAAGAAACGACGATGGACGGTGAAGGAATTGATCAAGAAGAATTT
Organism: Guadua angustifolia; assembly: GCA_036346375.1. Classification (NCBI taxonomy): domain Eukaryota; kingdom Viridiplantae; phylum Streptophyta; class Magnoliopsida; order Poales; family Poaceae; genus Guadua; species Guadua angustifolia. The sequence continues at coordinate 52,273,515 of CM070500.1, forward strand.
ATGAGAAATTTGATTTTGGGATGTGGTGGTCATGAGACGGCGGAGCTTGAACCCGCCCTCATGGCCACCGAGGCCGATGAGGCTGCAGAGCACGATGAGGCCGGCGAGGTAACAATTAGTCACGTTCATGATTATCAGTTCCACTATCATGCTAAGCCAACATTCTGACCTGTTCATGATTGTACCATGCTTTCAGATCGGTCAACCAAGCAGGAAATCACGTCAGCGAGGTCCAAGCAAGAAGAAGAAGGCAAGACATGTTATCACCGAAGTCGGCGAGGACGGCCAACCTCTTGCACCCTTGGGGTGTAGGGTCGAGGATGCGCCTAGAGGGGGGGGGTGAATAGGCGATTTACAAAATTCGATCTCTTGCTAAACAATTCGCTCTAATACACCCCTAAGTCAAAACCTACTGAAATATAAATGCGGAAGCGATAATCTAGGTTTTGACAATTAAAGCCTAAATCAACTAGGCTCATTAGTGCACTAACTAAATTATGTCTCTAAGCTAGAATTGCTAAATTGATCACACAAATAATACTAAGCAATTCTAATTCAAGCAATCAATAAATATACAATAATGTAAATGCTTGAATGTAAATGAGACAAGGGACAACCGATATTTTTCCGTGGTGTTCGGAGACTTGCTGGTCTCCCCTAGTCCACGTTGAGGCTAGCCCGACCACTCGGACCGGCTCCCGCTCGAGCACCCGCCTCTTTCCACTAGTCGTGGTTTTTCACGCTCGCGCGTAGGCTCAACCCGAACCTTCACAAACTTGCCGGGGCTTCTCACACCTTGAGAGCTCCCGCGCACGACGCCTACGCCGTCTAGGAGTCGGCAACCTCCAAGAGCAATAAGCCGCTCCTCCGCTTGAACTTCACCGGGCACAACGAATGCGCTACCGGTGATCACCAAGTGCAACACATGCACAAGGACCTCACTCAAGTGCAACACATGCACAAGAGCTCACTCAAACCACTCCTAATTGCAACACATGCAATTAGTTCACTCTTTGCTCAAGAATCAATTGTGAGTGTGCAACACATGCAACACCTCACCCAAAACCTCAACCAAGCCAGCAACCCTGCCCCCAAGCCCCCCAAGGGGTCCTTTTATAGCCTACAAAGAAAAACTAGCCATTGCGGGCAAGATTCCAGAAAATCAGCGAAAACGCGGTCCGACCGGACCTCTCCCGGTCCGACCGCTCCTCACAGGGCAACGGTCGGATTTCTGCCCGTTGCACGGCCGGTTGGACCGCCCTACGGCCGGTCGCACCGCCGGCCCGGTCACACCGACCTTCGCCCGGTCCAACCGCCAGGCAAAACAGCAAAAACAATTCCTCTGGAAAAAACACGCCGCACGGGGGCCGGTTGCACCGCCCGGCCGGTCCGCCGGACCGGGCAGTCGCGACCGCCCCACGACCTCACACGCCCATTGGAAAAGTCAAGCGGAGGCGCGCGGTTGCCTGCGCCGGCGGTCGGCCGGACTGGGCGGTCACACCGGCCAGGCCGGTCACACCGCCAGGCCGGCCGGTCCAACCGCCCACAGCAGGCTGACTTCAGTTTCTTCCCAATCTTTTTCTCCGAAGATCCAAATGCAATTCTTTGAGCCTCAAGGGTGATCAACACATGATCAATTACCCGTGCAAAACACATTTGCACCAATTCAAACCATGCTCAAAGAATTCAACCCAAATTGCAAAAACACATTTATAATCGACTCAAGAACTATTCGCAAATCATATTAAGCGAATCAAACTCGAGTTTATGAGATTAATCCCCTAGCCATGTGAAGGTCAACACAAGACCGGTCAACTTGCCAACACCGTTGCAAGCCCCACTCACATGCTCTCGAATTCGGACTCATAAACCTCGGTTTATTCGCTGTGAACTTGCAAATAGCGCAATAAACACATTTTATGCTTGAGCACTACTCTTTGCAACACATGCAAAAGTCTAGCTCCAAGCAACATCAATTCACGATGCATGAACTCTCTAATTGCAACACATGCAATTCTCTAGTTCCATGCAACACCAAAACCAACTCCACATCAAAACCGAATCAACCGTATGAGCTCTTTACTCGCAACACATGCAAGCCTCTAGCTCCAAACACACAAACACTAAATCATGCTTGAGCTCTCTCCTTTTGCAACACATGCAAAACTTAGCTCCAAGCAACGACACGGTTTTAGAAAGATAGTTTTGCGAACCAAAACATGAAGCGTCAACTAATGCAACACATGCAAAAGTGAACTTCACGCAAAAGCCAACGCACTAGCTTATCCTATTTGCAACACATGCAAATCAAAGCATAATGCGAAAACCAAATACAACCAAGCATAAGTTTAACCCATTCGCAACACATGCCAAATGGTTAACCCTCATGCAAAAACCAAATCAAATAAGATTTGAGCTTGAGTGAATGCGGGATTGAGATCACCAACACATGATGAAGCTCAAGCGAAAGAGGCAACCCCTCTTAATAGTACGGCGATAAAAGAACTAGACTCAAAGACTACAAAAGTCCTTAGCCTATCTAGTTATACCTTCGCCGCCGCGCAAGCAATCCCCTTTGGGGTCTTTATGATCTTCACTTAAGCTCCCCCGGAATTATCACTCTTCTTTTCTTCGGGATCCATCCTTGACGCCCATCAACTTATGATGTCGTCCTTGTCCCGTTTTCATTCATCTCATCCATCTTTGGACCTAACTCAATCACAACTCATAAAACTTGTTAGTCCAAGATGCATGGTTGTCTCAATTATCTCTCGCACTCCATTAACACATAATGGATGCCTTTAGATCAATTGAGCACAACCTAAATCAATTGAAATGATTGTATGTGTGTCTTAAGTATAATAATGCAACACATGCTTAATTATACTTTAGAGCTATCCATTTGTCCTTAATTAATCACAAAACACCATCAACACATGATGAAGTGTTCTTTAATGATTAACAAGACAAATGAACTCAATTTAAATTATCATTTAAATTGACTCTTCAAGTTAGAGTGTGAACTCCCCCTAAATATGTGCATCCATGTAATATATGGATTGGGAAACATGATGCACATTTTGTGGTTAAGTTAACGGGATATCCATACTTTAACTTGACTCCAAAGTCACGCAAATAATACTACGATGAATACGCATACATACCTTGGGTTTTCCATTTTTCAATGCGATGAGACTAACCAAAGATATTCTAAATAAACAAGTTAGTCTCGATACAAGATTTGTCATTAATAATAATATCGCATTAGGGGATAATCTTAATACTAGATTTGTCATTAACAATAGATTAGATTTGTCATTAACACTAAAACCACAACTAATGATGGTTGAACTTACAATCTCCCCCTTTTTGGTTTTTAATGACAAATCCAAGCTTAATGAGCATATTTGGATTAAAAACTAATATGTTGAGAGAATTTAAGCTAATTGAACACATATGCATATTAATTCTCCCCCTTAATCATATTAAGCTTACTTTTTAAACCAAATGACATTAAGTTTCCTAATTCTCCCCCTTTTGGCATTAAGCACCAAAAATGGAAGAACCAAAAGATTTACTTGAATTACATCCTCCCCCTTTTTGGCAAACATATATCATTAATAAGATTTATCATTATCTCCCCCTTTTGGCATTTAACTTAAGAAATAATTCTCCCTTTGTATTTCATTATTCTCCTCCTTTTTACTTTAATCATTCTCCCCTTTTTGGCATTTAACAATTTCTTTCAGGGGTCATATCTAATGAAGGTCATACAAGAATTTAAAAGGATACTAATGACCTTGGCAATGAATTAGATTTTAGATACCAATTGAAAAAGATAGGCAATAAAATCCCAAATGAAAAGGATATTCAAGGAATAAAATAAGTTTTCATTTGAAATATGGCCTGATACCAAAAGAAGAAAAAACTCGAAGAAAGACCATATTCGGGATTTTGGATACCACTTTGAAAGAAATAAGCACTTTGCAAATATGGATACCACTTGTAAATACAAATAAGCATAAAAAGCAATGAAGGGTATCGCACGGTTTATTTGAAACGCATTCAAATAATTCACTCCTCATTTTATTAGGCTTTGCAAATTTCAATATTATTCTTTTAAAGAAACCAACACTTTGCCTAATAGGGACAAACGAGGAACCCAAAAGAGATAGATACCACTTGAGACAATAGATACCACTTGTAAAAGTTAATCTCAAGGGCTTGCTTGAAGATCCAGAAGAAATGAGCATTTTCAAATTTTCGTTGAAGAACAATGCTCAACAAGAGATTTTCCTCTTTTATGTATTTCAACACATAAAGAATCTCACACAGAGAAATCTTAAGCGGTTGAACTTACAATTTTAGCTTGAGAGGAAACTCTTACTCAAGAATGTGGATATCGCAATAATGCTACAAAGAGGTAATGAAATACCACTTGTAGGAAATAATCGAATTCAATGATACCGCTTAAAAAAGGAAATCAAATAATCAAGGATATCATTAGAAGAAATGAACAATAAGATCTATGATACCACTTGGAGAAAAGAGAAACTCAATGATACCACTTGTAAGCATATGGATGAATAAATGCTCGATTGATACCACTTAGGATCAACTCACAAAGAATTGATACCACTTGACGAAACGATAACATCGATGGGTATCAGAGCAATATAATCAGAGCAACATATACTCACGGGTATTGAAAACTCAAGAAGGATCAATAAAATTATAAAGATTCAGTATCAGAGCAAAACAAAGACATGATATCACTTGGAAGCAATTAAGTGCCCAAAACTTGATATGAATAAACTCCCCAAGTTATTCAATGAATGAATCATGGAGTTATTTGCATTTGAATTGCACAAGTTTTGTCTTTTCAAAAGATCAAGTGAAAATCACGCTTTAAGTCAATTAAGGTGCTCAAACTGATACCACTTGAAAATGCGATCAATTAGTTTTTAAAACTTTTCAAATTTTGCACAAATGAACTTTGGGATAGTAAGAATCATTTCCAAAAAGAATTTTTGAAAAAGGAATTACCAATAAAAAGATATTCAAAAGCAAACCTCGAGAAAATTATAAAAAATCAGAACAACCCATGCCATGGCCGGTCCAACCGGTTGGGGTCCGGTCCAACCGGCCCTAAGGGCGGTGCAACCGCAGGGAGGTCGGTTGGACCGCACCTGTCAGCCTGAAAACCCTGATTTTTTTGCAAATTTTGGCAAAAATGATTCAAACGAAGTCCAAAAAATTTGAAATTTTGCAGAGATGAACTTTGGACTAATTAAAAGGTTTTGCAAAAAGAATTTTCTCAAAATCAATTTTATTTTGAAAGATATAGCAATTTGCACTTTGAGGCATAAAAGGAAATTGATTTTCACGAAAAGCCTCAAAATGCAATTCAATTTGGATTTCATGCAATTTTGATTTTCATGGCTTAGATAGGTGTATCATGAATATTTCTAGCCAAGATTTATGATGAAATCCAACTCGAATGCCACGATTTGAGCTATATGCCTAAATAGGTCGTTTTGGATCAAATCAAATCGTTTTTGAGCCAAATTCGATTTCAACATATAGTTTTTCATTTTGAAAGCTTGTAAAACATTTGAAATACCTAATACAATATTTTTACAAGACTTTTCACAAATTTGGGTCATTTAAATATAATTTTTGACTTTTGACCTAAATAGTCCTTTTTGGGAAGCACATAGAAATCCAAGCCAAATTCAAAACACAAATAATTCAAATGAAGCATAGGGTAAGATATATAGATTTGAATTTTATGTATGAGTCTAAAATACCATTTTGAATCACAATTCTACACAAGAATCGATCCAAATGGAGAAACTCACTAAGTGCAAGAATATGACCATTATGGGTCAAGTATAGTTTTTCGGCGAGTTTCAAAATCAAATAACTTTTGATGGGTTGGTTTTTTGAAAATCTTTTGAACACGAAAATTATTAAGAATGACCAACTCTAGGATTTTCATTTTGGAATTACTTTCAAAATCTTTTTACATTTAATACTATGAAAATTATAAGTTTAAATCAAAATCAAGATACTAGTAACTAGATTTTGGAGTTAAAACTCATTTTCTTTTCAAAATAGATTTTTGTGAAGCCAAAACCTTTGAGAAACATTTCAAAAGCATTTGTATACATTTTAAAACTAATTTTTTCACAAGATTAGTAATAGAGTATAAAATTTTGACTTTTGGCTAAATGGTTTGATTTTGAAAATATATATATATGCACTTACATAAATATGGGCACATGTAGGGATGTGATACACATGGATATGAATTAACACTCCCCCTAAATATGCCACTCCATAACTTGCTCAAGATTTGCAATAAGAGAATAGATAAGAGGCGAGAGCAAGTGGCCATAACAAGTAGTCTAAATTGATATTCATTAATATTGCATTATAACCTACACAAGGCTATAAGTTTAAATAATAATCAATTTAAATACTTGTTACCCGAGATGGCATTGGCTCATGATGGACTTGATTGTCTCCATGCTTGACATCACTTGTAGACGAATGTAATCCTTCTCCTCTTGATGTGCAAGCGTCCAATCCATCTCTTTATTGCCTAAAATTCTTTTAGGCGGTTTTTGGTACCCAATCCTTGTTGGGTCCGACAATGTTAGTCACAATGGATTTAGGAACCCAAATGGTCCTAATTTTAGCATTTTTGAATTGACTAACATGACTAGAAATAGAATTGCAATAATTATTCCTCCTAGGCAAATGATTTGCATTTTTATGAAATGGCTTAGGAGGGCAATGATACTTTGCAAAATTATTTCTAGTTTGATCTCTTCTAAGCATATGATAATCATTATAGTAAGAACGCTTAGAGGATCTAGCATTTCTAGCAAATGTTTTGCTATAATTATTTTTCTTAAGCATATGATTATCATGAATTTTCTTATTCTTAGGAAATCTATTATTTTGAGCAATTACATTTCTAGAAATACTCTTCCTATGCAAATGAATATCATTTTTAGCGGGCATAGGGGACTTGACAAGTTTGGCGAACACATTGCCATTCTTGTCCTTCCTAAGCAAATAATTATCATTTATGAGAATGGGCTTAGGGGTAGTACCTTTGGGACAATCCTTACCGAAATGTCCCTTTTCCCGGCAATTGAAGCATGTCACGCTATTTGGCCCTCTCTTGACCGATTTGACTTGCTCCTTGCCGGTTTGCCTCATTGTTGAAGTTGTGGCCTTGTTATCCACTTGATTAGGGCACACGGAGGCGAGGTGGCCCTTCTTGTTGCAATTGAAGCACTTGATGGTCTTCGTGTGTCGTGCGTTGTGCCTCATCTTGCTATTCTCCCTCTTGGAGTTGTAGCCGAGTCCTCGCTTGTCTTGAGGCGCCCTTGGCTTGCTCAAGATCTCGTCGAGGAGGGCTTTTCCCTTAACGCATCTCTTCAAGTCATTTTCCAATTTAATGACTTGGGCCTTGAGCTCATTGTTTTCCTCTACAAGATTAGCATCTAAAGACATAGAGGAACTAGAAGCAATTTCATTAGAGCAACAAGGTAAATCATCGCTAGAAGTGGATATGCAATTATTTGATGAATTGTTTGTAATTGGAATTAAGTGAGACAATTCATCAACTAGATTACATTGAATAGCACTATCCATACTAGTTTTAGTGAATTCCTTGAAAAGGATTTTCTCATGATTATCTTTTAGAATATTATATTCATTTTGAAGAGTTTCATGTTCTAATTTCAAAACTTTGTATTTCTTTTTCTCCTTTCCAAGAAATTCATTGAGCTCCTCTAGCATATTCATTAATTCATCATAGGAGGGCTCATCTTCATCATCACTAACCTCATTTTTACCTTTTGCCATGAAGCAACGAATTTTTGATATAAGTGAAGATTCGTCGTCGCTTGAGGCGGAGGTTGAGGTTGATGGAGTTGTCGGTTCATCAATTGATGTTGAAGTTGAAAAATCATCAACCGACGTCTCCTCTTCAATGCAATCCTCGATTGATGTTGTGGATGATTCAAATAAATCTTGAAGCTTGATCCACATATCATGAGCGCTTTTGAGATTGCATATGAGGTTAAAGATATCTACGCTCACAACGCTAAATAAAGCATTAGTAGCTTGAGCGTCGAGATGTAGACATTTCTCCTCTCCTTTAGTTGGAGCAATATCGTTAATTGGAGAAGAAATGCCGACATCTATGATCCACCAAATTTGTGGGCTCATGGATTTAAAATAATCAATCATAAATAATTTCCATTGAGCATAATTTGATTCATTAAGCATTTGTGGATCGTGTGAGTGCACTAGACCGCTAGGCGCCATCCTTTTTACTCTCTAGACGGTTAAGCCTAAAATGAGAGTGACCGTGGCTCTGATACCACTTGTAGGGTCGAGGATGCGCCTAGAGGGGGGGGGTGAATAGGCGATTTACAAAATTCGATCTCTTGCTAAACAATTCGCTCTAATACACCCCTAAGTCAAAACCTCATGAAATATAAATGCGAGGCGATAATCTAGGTTTTGACAATTAAAGCCTAAATCAACTAGGCTCACTAGTGCACTAACTAAATTATGTCTCTAAGCTAGAATTGCTAAATTGATCACACAAATAATACTAAGCAATTCTAATTCAAGCAATCAATAAATATACAATAATGTAAATGCTTGAATGTAAATGAGACAAGGACAACCGATATTTTTCCGTGGTGTTAGGAGACTTGCGGTCTCCCTAGTCCACGTTGAGGCTAGCCCGACCACTCGGACGGCCCCGCTCGAGCACCGCCTCTTTCCACTAGTCGTGGTTTTTCACGCCGCGTAGGCTCAACCCGAACCTTCACAAACTTGGGGCTTTCACACCTTGAGAGCTCCAGCGACGACGCCCACGCCGTCTAGGAGTCGGCAACCTCCAAGAGCAATAAGTCGCTCCTCGCTTGAACTTCACCGCACAACGAATGCGCTACCGGTGATCACCAAGTGCAACACATGCACAAGGACCTCACTCAAGTGCAACACATGCACAAGAGCTCACTCAAACCACTCCTAATTGCAACACATGCAATTAGTTCACTCTTTGCTCAAGAATCAATTGTGAGTGTGCAACATATACAACACCTCACCTAAAACCTCAACCAAGCCAGCAACCCTGCCCCCAAGCCCCCCAAGGGGTCCTTTTATAGCCCACAAAGAAAAACTAGCCGTTGGGGCAAGATTCAGAAAATCGCAGTCCGGTCCCGGACCTCTCGGTCCGACCGCTCCTCCTGAGGCAACGGTCGGATTTCGCCACGACGCCGGTTGACCGCCCTACGGCCGGTCGCACCGCCGGCCAGTCACACCGACCTTCGCCCGGTCCAACCGCCAGCAAAACAGCAAAAACAATTCCTCTGGAAAAAACACGCGCGACGGGGCGGTTGCACCTTGGCCGGTCCGACCGACCGGGCGGCCGCACCGCCCCCGACCTCACACGCCCATTGGAAAAGTCAAGCCGGAGAGGCGCCGGTTGCACCGCGCACGGCCGGTCCAACCGGACCTGGGCCGGTCACACCGCCAGGCCGGCCGGTCCAACCGCCCATAGCAGGCTGACTTCAGTTTCTTCCCAATCTTTTTCTCCGAAGATCCAAATGCAATTCTTTGAGCCTCAAGGGTGATCAACACATGATCAATTACCCGTGCAAAACACATTTGCACCAATTCAAACCATGCTCAAAGAATTCAACCCAAATTGCAAAAACACATTTCGCAATCGACTCAAGAACTATTCGCAAATCGTATTAAGCAAATCAAACTCGAGTTTATGAGATTAATTCCCCTAGCCATGTGAAGGTCAACACAAGACCCGGTCAACTTGCCAACACCCGTTGCAAGCCCCACTCACATGCTCTCGGAATTCCGGACTCATAAACCTCAGTTTATTCGCACAACGAACTTGCAAATAGCGCAATAAACACATTTTATGCTTGAGCACTACTCTTTGCAACACATGCAAAAGTCTAGCTCCAAGCAACATCAATTCACGATGCATGAACTCTCTAATTGCAACACATGCAATTCTCTAGTTCCATGCAACACCAAAACCAACTCCACATCAAAACCGAATCAACCGTATGAGCTCTTTACTCGCAACACATGCAAGCCTCTAGCTCCAAACACACAAACACTAAATCATGCTTGAGCTCTCTCCTTTTGCAACACATGCAAAACTTAGCTCCAAGCAACGACACGGTTTTAGAAAGATAGTTTTGCGAACCAAAACATGAAGGGTCAACTAATGCAACACATGCAAAAGTGAACTTCACGCAAAAGCCAACGCACTAGCTTATCCTATTTGCAACATATGCAAATCAAAGCATAATGCGAAAACCAAATACAACCAAGCATAAGTTTAACCCATTCGCAACACATGCCAAATGGTTAACCCTCATGCAAAAACCAAATCAAATAAGATTTGAGCTTGAGTGAACGCGGGATTGAGATCACCAACACATGATGAAGCTCAAGCGAAAGAGGCAAGCCCTCTTAATAGTACGGCGATAAAAGAACTAGACTCAAAGACTACAAAAGTCCTTAGCCTATCTAGTTATACCTTCGCCGCCGCGCAAGCAATCCCCTTTGGGGTCTTTATGATCATCACTTAAGCTCCCCCGGAATTATCACTCTTCTTTTCTTCGGGATCCATCCTTGACGCCCATCAACTTATGATGTCGTCCTTGTCCCGTTTCATTCATCTCATCCATCTTTGGACCTAACTCAATCACAACTCATAAAACTTGTTAGTCCAAGATGCATGGTTGTCTCAATTATCTCTCGCACTCCATTAACACATAATGGATGCCTTTAGATCAATTGAGCACAACCTAAATCAATTGAAATGATTGTATGTGTGTCTTAAGTATAATAATGCAACACATGCTTAATTATACTTTAGAGCTATCCATTTGTCCTTAATTAATCACAAAACACCATCAACACATGATGAAGTGTTCTTTAATGATTAACAAGACAAATGAACTCAATTTAAATTATCATTTAAATTGACTCTTCAAGTTAGAGTGTGAACTCCCCCTAAATATGTGCATCCATGTAATATATGGATTGGGAAACATGATGCACATTTTGTGGTTAAGTTAACGGGGATATCCATACTTTAACTTGACTCCAAAGTACGCAAATAATACTACGATGAATACGCATACATACCTTGGGTTTTCCATTTTTCAATGCGATGAGACTAACCAAAGATATTCTAAATAAACAAGTTAGTCTCGATACAAGATTTGTCATTAATAATAATATCGCATTAGGGGATAATCTTAATACTAGATTTGTCATTAACAATAGATTAGATTTGTCATTAACACCAAAACCACAACTAATGATGGTTGAACTTACATGGGGGCGCTTGGGCTGTTCAATTCGACATGTGGCGTCCACGTTAGGGACCATGTGCCAATTAGCATAGCAAAATGGGATCAGGTCCCTGAAGATACGAAGAACATGCTTTGGAACGATGTGAAGGAGACATTCACCTTCCCCCAAGAGACCGAAGAGAAGGTGAAGAGTTACACTCTCAAGAATATGGCTATCGCATTCCAGACTTATAAAAAGAAGCTGAACACGGAGTATATCAAGAAGAATCGAACGCCCGACTTCAACAAGCACCCAAAGTTGCAAGATCACTGGGATGCATTCGTGAACTACAAGACTTCGGACGAAGGTCAAAGTTTGAGTGAGAAGAATAAGCTGAATGCATAGAAGAAGAATTATCATCACCGACTTGGCCCTGGTGGTTACCGCCATGCAATACCCAAGTGGTAGAAGAGGGAACAGGACCTGCTAGCGAAGGGTATCGCACCTGCAACAACGGATTGGCCTGACAGAGCAAAGCATTGGTTCTATGGTCACGGCGGCGGCCTTGATGATAACGGCAATCTTGTGTTTGGGAGGTGCTAAGAGATGTGGCGAAGGCTTGTACATCCATCGAGGAGTCTTCCGGGGTAAGCGTGCCAAGCAGGAGAACGACGAGCTAACAAGGGCCTGCAAAATCCAGGCACCACGGACGTACACGAGGCATTGGCGTCGTCCCGTGGAAGGTTGGTTTCGCTCAGGACGCCGAGACCTATAGGAGTCGGGTGAGGAGCAAGGCTCGACAGACACAATAGCTTAGTTCGCTTGAAGAACGCCTGAATCAAACACAGGAGAGAATGCAAGAAGAGATCCGAAGAGAGGTGCAGTTAGCCTTGAGCCAACAGCGCGAGACGGGCCAGGAACCTCCAAGTAGTCCTAACATCATCAGCCCCTCCTTGCAGCGGAGCAGCTGCGCTTCCGGTGGGCTGCCCGAAGTGAACTTGGACAAGTATCCTGTAGACGACATCAGGCAGCGGACACCTTGTGAGCTGCACGTCGAAGCACGGAACCTTTCCTTAAAAGCGGCCCATGGTATGGCTAACCCAATGGAGCCAGGGCAGCTCATTCATGGCCAACAGATACCGCCAGGCTACTCCAAGGTCTCGGTGGAGGAGGTTTGCCCAGGGTACGAGGACCTTAACCTCGAAATTCCTGGAGGTGACGGGACTACAAAGCTAGGAGAGGCAGTACACAATTTCATCCTATGGCGCAAACGGTACATAATTTTTCGAGATAACATGGACGTGTCCTCTCCGCAAAGAAGCCCGACTCCTACACCACCTCTGGCACATATAAGCCCTACAAGAAGCCCGACTCCTACACCACCGCCCTCAAACATAAGCCCCATAAGAAGGCCGTCTCCTCCCAAGAAGGCGCCGACCAAGACAATCAAGCCAGCTTGCCCAGTAGGTCCCAAGAAGACGGGGTCCTCCACCCAATTGTAACATCCCAAATTTTGGCTTTTCTGGAGTTTATTTGAATTATTTTAAATTAAGGTATATTGCCTTTTATCAAAAACTAATTATAATTAGATAAGTTTAAAATAAAGTTTTTCCAAAAATATTTTATTTGAGTCCAGAATTTCTCAAAGTATTTTTGAGATTTTTCTTGGAATTTTCCTGATATTTTAGTTTCCTCAAACAAATCAAATCTATATTTAGTATTTAATTTAAATGAAAAACTCAAGAATTTTGATTTGAACAGTAAAGGGCCGAGCCCATTTACTGTGTAATCTCGGCCTGGTTTCTAGAAGCGTGCGCCTCGGCCGTTGGATCTTGATCGGTCGCTCCGTAGCAAGCCGCGCCGCCGCCAAACCCTAACCACGCGCCACCGTTGGATCATCATTGGTCGGTTGTCCTTTAGCGTGTTGAAGCAAAACCCTAGGAGCTCTAGCTGTTGGATCATGGATGGACGCCTGGGATTGTCAGCTGCAGTAAACGCCACCAGTTAATATCCACCGTTGATTTACAATCGGATCGGATGGAGTGTAACAGCCCTCTAAATTCAAAATAAAGAAAAGTGAATATTTTATATTTAAAAATGGAAATAAATTAAAAGTGTAATTGAAATCAAGATTTTGATTTTAAATAATATTCTTATCTCAATTCTTCCATTTCAAATCTTAATGAAAAAGAAAGATTTTTAAATTAAGATTGTCATTTCCAAAACAAATGAAATATCAAAATAAGTTTGAAATATAATCTTGGTTTGAATTTCCATTTCTGAATTTTCTTGCATGATTGAATTTCTTGAGCTTTTACTTTTAAAAGAAAAGTAAAATATAATGAAATGGTAAAATGGTAAATGCAAGAAAGTAAAAGTAAAACATCAATAAAAAAATATTATTAAAATTTCAGAGCTCTCAAAATATATTCAGAACCAGATCATTACAATTGAGATAATCTGAACAATTAAAATAAAAAGAAATCATGTGATAATCTTGAGATAATAAAGCTGAGTTGAAGCATGCTAGATTTTTGTAGCTGTATCTAGACCTTACCTCAAGTTGATATTTTTACTATGCCGACCTAAGGTCATGATCTATCTCTGGTAAAAATATAATAAATAAAAACTTACATTTAATGCTTTTATAAATTCAGAAACAGAAAGTAAATAAATCTGTAAATAGCAATGTCAGAATTTTTATAATTTACATATCAAAGATAAAATTATGGAAATTTCACAGGAGTATTATTATCTCAAATACAATTGAAAAACAAATTTACAAAAATAAATAAATGCATTTGGACACTTTAGTAAATCAAAAACCGAAATGGAATTTCTGTGCATTAATCATTGTCAGAATTTTAATAAAATATATATAATGATTTTTTATCTGAAAATTCAGCTGGACCTTTATGTTCACCTGTCAAACCTCTACAAAAATTATTATAAATTATTTGGTCAGTTTGGTGACCCTAATCAGTAGGCCAAGTTGACCCAGCACACTGTGAACCGCCCTTTTCACCGTGACCGTAGGATCGCCATGTGTCATTCATCCAGCACAGCCACAGTCCAGCCTTTCCTTCTCCTCTCCCTGCCGAGTGGCCCTATGGCCCACTGTCAGCTCCTCCTCCCTCACCATGCCTTCTTTCCTCTCCTCCTTCCTCTCTGCGCCCGCAAAGATCACGGCCGAACCGCCTCTCTGATTTGTCTTCACCTGCGCCGCAACTCACCGCCCGAGGCCGCCGACCGTGACTCATCTCTACCACGGCAAACAATCGACCAACAATCTGCTGCCACGGCACAAGCTGGTAACTCAACTTGCGAAGCTAGCTCAAGCACGCCTGCCCAGAGCCTGCCACGGCAAAGCTTTCCAATGCATTCTCCCTGCCTGGCAAATATCGGCAGCTACTCCAGCGCCACCAATTCCGCCGCAATTCTTGCTCCCGTTCATACCCTGTGCCACAACCGCCTTACCTCCTCTATATAATCCAGTGCAACAGACCTCCAGAGACCATCCTAAGCCACATTCACTCACCCCTGAGCATTCCCCTGCGCAACCAATGCATGCTTCTTCCCCAAACCCGGTCAAGACCCGAAAAAGAGGAAAACCATGCGCGAAGCTCTATACTCCAAATCAATCCGAATCATCATCGTCGAAGCTTCCTTCTGACTCCTAAAGTCCAACCCCAGTGCCAATTTATGCTCTTCTTCCCCAGAGCGCCGTCGCCCCGAGCTCCTCCTTCCGCCACTGCCCATGCACGGTGGGAGCTCGATCCGGTAACGCTTCTGCTCGTTCGAATGCATAATCACGATCCCTAGGATACACTAATGCTTTATCCGGCACTAATTCGCAGCGGGAAACCTCCTTTCTTCTTCCGTGCCGACCCACCATGGACGCCGCCGCTGGCCCACGGTGGCACGCCAACTCCGGCGTCCTCCGGCCACTGCGAGACCACCCCTGGATGCGCGCATGTGTGCTGAAGCTCATGGCGCCGACCAATCCCCTTCTCCGGTGATGCTTGCCGCCGCGAGCGAAGGCGCCACTCTGCTCTCGTCATCGCTTGCATGCCCATGCCGTCGACCACGCCACTCCCTTTCATCGCCATCGCGGGCAGGAGGTCGATCGCATGGCGCCAGCTTCTCTCTGCCAGCTCGGGCCCATCTGCCAGTAACCCAACTCAGTCAAAGCCCAAAATAGAAAGCGCAATCCCGGTGAGAAGGCGTATTTACCATTTATAGTAATTTCCTATTTTTCCAGCATTTTCAAACCCAAATGACTTCATTTGCTTATAACTTTTGAACCAATAATCAAAATAAAGTGCAGTAAATTTATAAATTCATATAAAATCAGAGAGAATATGAATATACAAAAATATTTAATTTTTGAACTACTGTATAATTATTTAAATTGAACTTTGATTATAAACCCATTATGGACATTATTGCATCCATGTAAAATATAATCCCTAAAAATCATCATATAAATTTTTATGTGCCTCTGGGATCATAATAAACTTAAATATACAAAAATATTTAATGTTCATGATTGGTTTGACTTATTTGTAATTGAAATTTGAATATCCCTTAATATGATCATTTAATAAAATATGTGCAACATAAATCCTAAAATTATGAAATAATTTACACATACCTCTGGAACCATGATAAATCCAAATATGCAAAAATAATTGAATTTTGGATTCAGTTTAAATTAATTGCTTGTTAATCATCATTAAACCATATCATGACCATTAATAAAAGAATGAAAGCATAAAAGCTCATAAAATGATGAAATAATTTGTATTAATCTCCTAAAAATAGTAAGGATTCATGTATATAAAAATAATAAAGATAAGGTTTAATTTTCATTCTTTTAATGAAAGGAAATGCTATTTATAGCAATAAGTAAATAAGTAACCTATTGCAGTTTAAGTCAGAATAATGCCAAATTAACTTTAAAACATTTTTAGGGTTATTCCCTACTAATACCTGAAAAATGAGTCAAGAATCATGTATAGTATAGTCGGAAATGAAGTTTGAATCTTGGCCGATTTAGGATTTGCATTGTGATCACTTATACTATTTTGACTGTAGATAAAATAACTTATCTAAATGCTAAAATCAGTAAAATGAGTTTAGAAATACTCTACAAAGTTTATACTACTATATTCTATAAAAAGAATCTTATCTCATTAAGGTTTGCATATTAATCTAGTAGGTCAAATAACCTTAAATGATCATATTTATGAATTCGATAGAAAGAACAATTGAACTTTAATTGCAATCGGGAAATTAGTAGTTATAATATTTGTATCACCAGAACCTTCTCAAATATCATGTAAATAATGTTAGTAGCCTAAATCAATAGATTAGCTCTTTATAACTAGAATGTTAATTAAATGTTGCTTTGAATCTGAATCCTAATTAAAGGTAAGAATTCACCTTAAACCTGAAATGATCATATCTATTTAATTTTAAACAATCTTTGCATCTTGAGTTCGATATTATAAGTATAATATATCTAATTTTAGCCTATTGGACCCGTAAAATAAAGAAAATGAATTCATAAATTAAGAACAGTATCATAGCTAACTATATAAAATTAATTAAAGATCTGAATACGTAAAATCATAAAAATCCAACCTTAAATCATGCATGCTTTCTATGATTTATTTATATTTGGATTTCCATCTGATTTCTTTTTGTCCCTATTGAAATTTTGTTATTTGTTATGTTCTTCGTCCGCGACGTGTAGAATTCAACGTATCGACTTCCATCGTCGACTACAACCTCGACTTCGTCGTAAGCAAGGCAAGCACCCTCCTTTGACCATGTTGATCCCAATTTTATAAATGTTTTCATTAAATGTTTTATTGCATGCGTATATTCATTAAATGCTGCTACTTTGTGGGTAATGGTAGTTATACCTGTTGATTCCTGAAACCTCCTTGAGATGAATGAATTTGTGAACCTTGATACCTTAGAATCATGGATAGACAATATATGATGTCAATCTGGGTATACACGATGTTTAATAATCTTGCTTAGCCATGCTTTAGACTTAGTATACATCAAAGGGAGACATTGATCAAATGATACTTGGATATGATTTGGAACATTGATCAAATAATATTTGGATATGCTGAGGCATGATGTTGATTCTTAGACATGTTGAGACATGATGGTGATTTTTGGTTATTTTATTTAAAAATGAAAATAAAGTTATAATATTGATGCGGGCAATTATTGGCAATAGCCTGGTGTGCATGGATTTGCACATAGATTAGGGGGAGATTATTGCCTGTGTCGGATTAAGGACCGAACTAATTGTACGTTATACCCAAGTAATTCCGTACAACCACAAGTCCTGTTATGGGGCAGTCTTAACCAATTAAATTGCTTAAAACTAGCTTTGCACATTGGTAGGCCGGAGTAGTACGAGCTGTTTCTTAATGGATTGCTCGGAGGGGCGCCCACACCGAGGTGTTGGGAGTCACGTTTGCTGATACAACGGTGTACGCCGTACTTCTGGAGAAGTTCCATCATTTCTATGCACTGAGTTCTTCTTCCAGGGTATGGGTTTTCGTCCCGTGCTGGTGCAAAGTTAGGGTTAAGTAATCGAACGGTTATGTCATGACTCTCTGCGGCATACCAAAGGAAGTGTGCTAATGATCTGCAAAAAGAGTTAAGTCATGTCTTGTGGGTAAAGCTGTACACCTCTGCAGAGTGTAAAACTATTCGAATAGCCGTTCCCGCGGTCATGGGACACTTGGTGCGCCTGCTTTAGTTAGCATTTTATTTTACAAAATGTGGATGTTGATATATGCTGTCTAGCATCGTGATTTGGATTGGATATCCTTGTTGGAAAGATTATTTCATATTGACTTGTGATGTCAATGATTGATGAATTATTTTGGATTGATATGGGATATATCAATGATTGATTCATGAAGATGATCGAAAGAACTGAGGTTCGTGAAATTTATTGTTTCATACTATTACATTAACTGCTTTTACTTAAATTCCGTTTATGTTCTAAACTTCAGTAAATTCTTTTGCAATTTAGCTTTATGCAAATTAACCATGAAAGCCTTTCCTTTGAATGGCCTGCATGTATAATAGGTTTCGCTAAAGTCTTGCTGAGTACGAAAGTACTCACTCTTGCTTACATGTTGTTTTTAGGGTGAAGAATCAGAATAGCTCGATGAAATCCTTCGACGCAGGATTCGGGAATGCTAACGAGATTTTCTAGGGATTATACCTTGTCAGTTGCCTGAGGGATTGTATGGGCATACTACAAGACTTAAATTCTTTCCGCTGCATTTCTCTGAATTGTAAGACTTTATTATGTACATTACCTTCATGATTTGTAATAAAGAGTATGGATGTGATATCAATTGTACAAATGTGCGTACTAGCTACTGATCCAGGGACTAGTACTGAGTGCACATGAGATTTCCATTTTTGCATTTATGTAAAAATGGGGGTCACTACATGGAGCCACGTTTTGGGCATCGTGCTCGTTGATCTCCGATCGGACGGTTGGGGGAAGTTCGACTCCGAGTCCTCATCGGAATCCAGCCTCGATACATCGCCGCCGCCATAGCTGTTAGGTTTATGAGATTTGCGCGCACGCCGAAGCTATAAATGGGGGGCTGCGGGCACTCCGAGATTCGCTAGAATCCGCCACACCTTTTCGCCATTGCACCGTCGCTTGGCGTACGTCATAGAGCTCGGGAGCCCTCGCCGAAGCTTGTCATCGCGCCGCCTCGGTTCTCACTATTTTACGCCGCCATCAAGACGTCTTCCACCGCACCGAGCACGCCTTTGGATTCCTCGCGTTGAGCCACGCACGCTCCACCATTCCTCATCGCCGATTGGTCGGCGGAACGCCGAAGCCTCTCTTTCGTCTCCAAGTCCGGCGGATGCCCAACGCCACACCGCCATTAGCCAGAACCGAAGATTCACAGCCGTAAGATCTTTCACCAACGCACCAGATTCGTCCACGTCGCCTCGTCAGCAGTGAACGGCTCGGGTGAGCTGTTGTCCGTTCGATCCTTGATGAATCGGTAGGATCTCGCCACGCCTCGAGTAATCGCTTCCATTCATTTCGGTTGGTCTCGTGGATGTGCGCCGCGTGTTAGCCATCGGGAGCTTTGATCTGTGCGTATGCTGCGACCAATCAGGATGCGCCACATGTCGGGTGCGGAGCCGGAGTGTCCACGGTGAATCACCGCTGGTTTATGAACTGTGTCCATACACCCGAGCGACGTGTCACATTCTGATTGGCCCGGCTCGGTGCTGACGTCAGCGTGGCATGATAAATGCAAATTTTCAATATAAAAATATTTCGCATAATTATGATTTTATCAATTTTCAGGTTTTTATGATTTTTGAATCTTCCGAGAGCTCGTTCTCCCGCATACGAACTCCGATTGAGGTGATTCAAATTTCTAAAAATTTGTCAAATTGATATCTATCTAATGGTGAATTTTGATTTGATTTTTGGAGTTGTTTGATCTCTGTTTTGGTATTTATTTTGTATTCTCTTTCGTTTCGCGTAGACGATAAATTGCGCGATGCAACCCGGGGAGATTCATCAACTCCAAACCAAGGTCCAGAGCATGGATAAGGGTTATCCTAAGGCAAGTTATGCTTTGATCATGTTGAACCCATGTTTGCCAAATTGCTATTTTGTTTTACTTTATTGCATATTATTTCAAGCGTATAAATGATTTCAACCAAAATTGGAATTTAGATATCATACCCTTTAAATTACACCCTACCTTGTCATTTGTATGCCATGATCTATTGTCACCCTAGATTGGTTCACTATAGTTGGTCAATATTAGAATCAACATGGGATGGTTAGACCGGATTAGATTGCTTAGCCATGCCACGTCATCACATGTACTTGAATCATTGATAAATAATCTTTACTAATGGAATATGGAACAATGTTGTGAATTTGTGTGTCATGTGTGGTCACACGATGAGATTGAGTTGTTGTGGCAATGAATGTCATGCAACGATATTGACTTGTTGATGGCACGTGGTGCTTGGTAATCAACTGGGGTGGTTATGATTTTAGATCGGAGCAAGTGGCAAGGGCAAGTGTGCCTGGGAGGGCCCGATGGGCAGAGGGTATGTGCAAGTCTTGCTTTGATCAACCCTAAGGACTTAACCTTGCGAGCCTTTGACCTGAGTCAACCGTGCAACCACATGTCTGTTATGGGGCAACCTAGCTGATTAATCTGCAATGTCTTATCTTTAGTACTACTTTGGTGGTGTGAGTCCGAGTTCACGGATCAACTCACATGGCGCAAGAGGGGGGCCCTATTGTGGCAGTTCAGCCAATCAGTGTTGAAACCTCAGCGGGTAGTATTGGTGTAACACCCCGGCACCCCGTGCCCGAATGTTACACCCTCTAGCATCCATAATTACAAATCGCTAAGAAAAAAAATTAACAAAGGCAAGCGAATCAACTAGGAGGTTGTCGAATTTATTAAAATTTTCAAACATCTCCCTAAAACTAGGACATCCACTCACAGATGAAAACAAATGCAAGATAAGATATCATTCTAGCGGTCCTTAGTTAACCAATCACCCATCCAAAGGAAATTAGAGAACACCACCACGTAAATTATTACATGACAGAAACTCATTAAACATAACCGCAACAGCCCTTACAATGATCTTCTCAAGTTATTTATAACGAAATTATGAATTAACATAATGGAAAGGTGTTGATGCAAAACGTGATTGTGCTACTACCCACTTCCATGCATGCCGTTTTCAAGGTACCTGCAACAACACAACAACAGGCGTGAGTCGATGACTCAGCAAAGTACACGAAAATAGCAATTCCAATATCATAAGTAAAACAAAAGCTTGACCATAAGAGCAAGTAATACAATGAAACAGCATCTAGACAATACACGTTTAAACCCATTTAAAGCAATAACTTAACCATATCAAAAAAATTACCGCAATCATGTCATCAACTTGATGATACAACCATTCAACACTCAAGGGACAATACTTGCCTCTAAATCACAACTCTCATGCCACGCGCTAAAACCCTCCGATACTTTACATCAACATCTTACTATAATAAATTCATCCATAAAAGATTCTAGACCCATTTCACTCCCGCTCACTACTAAACTTACTGAAACACCAATCTTGAACTTCCATTCAAGTCCACGCCTCACGACCATGGTGAAAACTATAATCAACGTTTCACTTAGAATCACCTACCATCCCAATTAATCATTCTTTGCCATACAATAACTTTGGGTGCCTTTAAATAACCAACAGATTTCTTTTAATAGAATTAGTAACCCTCCTTATCTGAAAGCTCAACTACTCGTCATAAACTTAACGCCTTGAACATCCTCGTGGGTTACGCACCCAACCTTTAAAGAAACCGAAATCCTTGAGCACGAGCAACAACAAAGACCATCTCTTTACTTTCCAGAAAAAACTCAATCATAGATCATAAGAGAATTCGACTCTCGAATTCCCAAGTCCCGACAGAAAACAACTCCTCAATATAACTCAAGATTTTTCAACTTTTAGGAAGGATAAGAGATGCAATGCACATGAATGCTCATTTCCATGCACGTACCGGTACTGCCGAGTGCCCACCCGTCGGTGTGCACCCTCATGTCCCTTCCATCCCGTGGAAGGTGCCTACTCTTACTGTCTCGCGCCCATTCACCTCGATGAATGGAACTACGAGGTAGAACTTTTGTGTTCACTACGTGTGAACACAGAGGCCCGCATCAGAATGGGTCGCCTCTTCCATTATGAATGCACAAATGCAATTAACACGAATGGGCCACAACCTTTCATTCATTGCCAATACTGATATATCTATATCCACATACATATACAAGCATATATGTAAATATATACATATAAACACAAGGTCAGTCATACATGCAAGCACACATGACCACAGATTTTAGCAAGTATCACACACAATTGTATGGACTATGGCAGCTCTACACATTCACACACTCTAAGCAGTGCCTTTCATTTAGAGAAAACTCATGCATACATATAAGTAATGACTTCACATAGACACACAAAACTCATCAATGTATGTACTTATATAAATAGACTCTTACTGAACCCACATTTCCACCAGCACAAACAAGCATACATATATACACACAACATTCAGCAATACATTGGTTCATACACATACTCAATCCTTTTCCCCAGACGGGGCACAGTTTAGTACAATTCCTGTAAATTAACCACGATTATCCACATATCCCATACTCGCTACTCACTGCAGTATTAACAAAGGTACGGTAAACTCACCGGAATGAAGGCTTACTAGTGACCACTCGAATTCAATAGCTAATCACGTCCTCGAAGGGACGGTCACCAATATGACTAACATTTGCCACAATCAAAAGAAATTAGCTATGTCCAGATAAATATCAACAAACAACTCAATTAAGTAAACAACTCGATGTACTTGCCTTTTACCGGAAGGGGCGGAGTGGCGAGAGGAAGATGCTATGCCACTCCCCAAAACTACTCCACCTGAAACAACCGTCGCAGAACGCTTTACAAATTATACCTTTTCAACAATGCTCTACGCCCCAACTACAACTACAAAAACTCCTCTTTTAGGCTGACTCAGATAAATATAATCTACACTAAAGTGCCAACAATTATCTTTCATTTGCAAAGACTACTAGAAACTACTCCATTCAATACACTACAGGCTGGGGCTATGCATATGAGCGAGGTCAGTCAGCATTACAATATATTCAACTTTCATTCTTTCAACCACGCAGAACAACGGGTAAAGAACCGGTTCAACTGCGAATTACGCTCCATTGACTTAAACACCGCACAAAAAATTGCCAAATGGAGTTTGATTAGCCACATGAGATTTAGGGTCAAGTCGCTATAAGCATCGATGCTTTCCAAAACTAATATGGTGCTTCCCTATCTTACCAGGTTACGAGTAAACAACAAGCTCAACCATTGTTATCTACCAATCTTTCATAAACCATAATAACAACAGATTTACTTGAAACAACAACAGGAGACACAATCCTCTCACCATATTCAGTTACAACTAGATGGATTGCATACATGCATGACAATTGATAAGGCTCTATTTTAAGTCACACTCCCACTACGACATACAACCAAGGCAGTAATGCACACACAATCTGATGAATTCAACCCTAAAGGGGAAACAACAAAACACTATAATCTATCAACATGACAGACTCCTCCATGCAACTTAATTCCAATTCTTACACTACTCTAGCATTTCATCAAACACTTGAGGGGCATTGAGTAGACAGAACCAAGCCAAGAAATGCACAAACCTCACCTCCACAGACCACAAGAGAGAGGAAGGAGGGGAGGTGCCACCGAGGGCTAAGGCTCGCCGGCCTGCAGGGGAAGAAGCCCGGGTCTCCGGCCTGCAGGGAGGCTGGGGAGGCAGCCGCCAAGATGGGGAAACAATGAAGGAGACGCCGGCTGCAGGGCGCCTGCCTGACCGCTGCCTCTTCGATCCGCCGCCGGCCAAGGGAGGCACAGGAGCTCGACCGAGGCTCGCCGGCCAGGCCGGGCCGGCTGCTGCTGGTCAGCTGCCTCTGCCAAGGCCGAGTCAGGAGGGATGAGTGGGAGGCGACGCCGGCAAGAGGAGGAGGGGCTGGGAGGAGTCGGCCGGGCAGGATGCCAGGAGGTGCCGGCAAGATCGGGGTTGAAGAGGCACTTTCGGCAGAGGCGGCTCGCTGGGAAGTTAGCCTGGGAGGAAGACATCCAGAGAAAAGAAAAAAAGAGAGGTGGAGAATGAATCGGCAAGGCTATGGGAAAAATATCAGCCACAAGAATCAATGGTAGCCACACAAAGAGAGAGAGAGAGAGAGAGATTTTTTTTTCGCAGTATTACACTCTCCCCCCCTTAAAGGAATTCGACCCCGAATTCGAAGAATGCCAACTATACAAATCAAAGACATAGAGGTCTTAAACTCTTTACCATCTTAAAACACCCACGCCAAACTCCAACGGCTATAAACGATAATCAAAAACCTCAAGTCCAACGACTAACAACACAATTTGACTTAGCTCAATTAAGTGTAACTTCTCACGCAAGAACTCAGTCAAAAACAATCAATAGGTCAAAATCCCAAGGGACCACTGCCCAAGGCAAATGCTCACCACAGAACATTACACACCAAATTATGAAATCCTTCGCTACAACCATCTTAACCCAATTTCAGTTGCACGCTAGAAATGGTGATATAATTACCATCAACTTCCAAGTAGTTCACTAATAAAGGTTAAACAAGCACCACCAAGGAACCACATCAAAAGTATAATCCTCAATTATTATCCACCCAAAATCCCTCGATTCTCCTTAGCACAACAACCACTTTCATCCTCTTCAAATAATGTGATAAAATACACACCAAGGAGAACTCAACTTTCAAGAGAAACACTACATTGAACATTTACAACTGCAATCCCAATGTCCAAAGAAAACTCAATTTTCATCATTTTACTCAACACTATACCATAGGCTTCCCTATCCTTTAACTCCAGCTAGAACACAAAGGAAATACAATTCCCTTTTTGACCAAATGAACCACGTACATCATTTTGAACCCAAAGAATTAAAATCTACCTGAGAGAGGATCTTGATAGAGCCCAAACATCACTCACAGTCTTCTTCCAAGGCCAAATTTGCAAGAGAAGACCCGATTCTCAAACATCAAATAAATCACCTTTAGCACTCTTAAATCGATACAATAAAATTCGCCTCGGGGAGAACTCCAATTAAAAGAAAAACCCCACACAAATTGCTGACAGAAACTCTCATAAAACCAAGAGACAACTCAGCTTACTTTGATCAAGGCAACACCTCTTACGCTAACCCAAAATCAACATTTTTGGAGGAGAAGACAAAATTTCCAGGTCACACATCCAAGCACGCAATCACCACTCTTTTCTCCCAAGAAACGGGAACTTACTCCCAACAAAACCACTTATCAAAACTTCCAAAAAATAACTCAGTTCCCACACCAAAACACGATCCAGCATTACATTTTCCGGGCTTAGATCCCACAGTAATCAATCAGGTTATCTCTTAACCAAAGCAAAATACTAACATGGTTCGACGAAATAAAATATTCTGGATTCCATCAACCGATTACTTCCAAGACGACTCTTACATCAATTTCAATCCTCAGAGCCAAAGGAAGGTTCATCTCAAATCCCACCAATTCTAGTACTCCAATGCTCTAGCCATTAAATGATTCATTTTCACCAAACCCTACAAAGGTACACAAGTTTGAACGGAAGTTACCAAACCCAATCTTCCTTCACCTTCCTCCTCCTATTCATATATCCACCACTAGTCATTTCCATAGATGAACTCCCAGATAGACATTTTCCTAAGACAAGCCCCATCATTCCTACAACCATTCCATATACTCATTCTTTAATCTCACATCGACTAAATCATTTTGTCGATCCACCATTTAATTAACTCATAAGCAACATAAATCAACAACTACAATAGTTTTCTCCACAAGGCAACCCACGATAACCAACAAGAACCAAAGAAACCAACGAAACCGAACACAACAGTAAAAGCAATCCAAAGGGGTTCATCACTAAGATTTCCTCTTTAAATCCAAACATCGAAGGCAAAAGAAACCAACCTTCCCTCCTTACCCTCTAAATTGCTCCACGAAAATGACGAATCAAGAATGAGAGGTTCCCCAAACAGTAAGGGGTGGCACCAACCAGCCACACCCACAAGCAAAACCCACAACTCGGCCAAAGGAACAAGGTCGGAACCTTTCGGCTTCACCAATAACATGAACATAAGAGGACTGATCCCAACTGTCCTTTCATGGTCAAAGCAATATGCAACGATAAATTTAGCAATCAACATTTGGGCGCAATGCAATGTACCCATACCCATCCTACTGTGCATCAGAGTGTGTCAAGTTTTAAATTAGTTAACCATTCTAATTCAGATTTTAAGGTTATTGCCCGAAGGCCAAATTTTAAAGGAGTAGGAACCTATGCCATGTTTCTAACTTCATGCAGCAAAATTTTAGTTTACTCTAGGGTAATTTGCTAAATTCACATGCCAGAGACCTAAAGCCCGCTCTGATACCAACTGTAACACCCCGGCACCCCGTGCCCGAATGTTACACCCTCTAGCATCCATAATTACAAATCGCTAAGAAAAAAAATTAACAAAGGCAAGCGAATCAACTAGGAGGTTGTCGAATTTATTAAAATTTGGCAAAGATCTCCCTAAAACTAGGACATCCACTCAGCAGACAGAAAACAAATGCAGTATAAGATATCATTCTAGCAGGTCCTTAGTTAACCAATCACCCATCCAAAGGAAATTAGAGAACACCACCACGTAAATTATTACATGACAGAAACTCATTAAACATAACCATAACAGCCCTTACAATGATCTTCTCAAGTTATTTATAAGAATTATGAATTAACATAATGGAAAGGTGTTGATGCAAAACGTGATTGTGCTACTACCCACTTCCATGCATGCCGCTTTCAAGGTACCTGCAACAACACAACAACAGGCGTGAGTCGATGACTCAGCAAAGTACACGAAAATAGCAATTCCAATATCATAAGTAAAACAAAAGCTTGACCATAAGAGCAAGTAATACAATGAAACAGCATCTAGACAATACACGTTTAAACCCATTTAAAGCAATAACTTAACCATATCAAAAAAATTACCGCAATCATGTCATCAACTTGATGATACAACCATTCAACACTCAAGGGACAATACTTGCCTCTAAATCACAACTCTCATGCCCTGGCGCTAAAACCCTCCGATACTTTACATCAACATCTTACTATAATAAATTCATCCATAAAAGATTCTAGACCCATTTCACTCCCGCTCACTACTAAACTTACTGAAACACCAATCTTGAACTTCCATTCAAGTCCACGCCTCACGACCATGGTGAAAACTATAATCAACGTTTCACTTAGAATCACCTACCATCCCAATTAATCATTCTTTGCCATACAATAACTTTGGGTGCCTTTAAATAACCAACAGATTTCTTTTAATAGAATTAGTAACCCTCCTTATCTGAAAGCTCAACTACTCGTCATAAACTTAACGCCTTGAACATCCTCGTGGGTTACGCACCCAACCTTTAAAGAAACCGAAATCCTTGAGCACGAGCAACAACAAAGACCATCTCTTTACTTTCCAGAAAAAACTCAATCATAGATCATAAGAGAATTCGACTCTCGAATTCCCAAGTCCCGACAGAAAACAACTCCTCAATATAACTCAAGATTTTTCAACTTTTAGGAAGGATAAGAGATGCAATGCACATGAATGCTCATTTCCATGCACGCAGTCGCAGATCGCCGAAAGTGCCCACCCGCTTGTGCACCCTCATGTCCCTTCCATCCCGTGGAAGGTGCCTACTCTTACTGTCTCGCGCCCATTCACCTCGATGAATGGAACTACGAGGTAGGACTTTCGTGTTCACTACGTGTGAACACAGAGGCCCGCATCAGAATGGGTCGCCTCTTCCATTATGAATGCACAAATGCAATTAACACGAATGGGCCACAACCTTTCATTCATTGCCAATCTCGATATATCTATATCCACATACATATACAAGCATATATGTAAATATATACATATAAACACAAGGTCAGTCATACATGCAAGCACACATGACCACAGATTTTAGCAAGTATCACACACAATTGTATGGACTATGGCAGCTCTACACATTCACACACTCTAAGCAAAGGCCTTTCATTTAGAGAAAACTCATGCATACATATAAGTAATGACTTCACATAGACACACAAAACTCATCAATGTATGTACTTATATAAATAGACTCTCATTGAACCCACATTTCCACCAAAGACAAACAAGCATACATATATACACACAACATTCAAGAATACATTGGTTCATACACATACTCAATCCTTTTCCCCAGACGGGCACGCTTTAGTACAATTCCTCAGAATTAACCACGATTATCCACATATCCCATACTCGCTACTCAACGCAGATAACAAAGGTACGGTAAACTCACCGGAATGAAGGCTTACTAGTGACCACTCGAATTCAATAGCTAATCACGTCCTCGAAGGGACGGTCACCAATATGACTAACATTTGCCACAATCAAAAGAAATTAGCTATGTCCAGATAAATATCAATAAACAACTCAATTAAGTAAACAACTCGATGTACTTGTTTTTTAGGAAGGGCGGAGTGGCGAGAGGAAGATGCTATGCCACTCCCCAAAACTACTCCACAGAAACAACCGTCAGAACGCTTTACAAATTATACCTTTTCAACAATGCTCTATGCCCCAACTACAACTACAAAAACTCCTCTTTTAGGTCGACTCAGATAAATATAATCTACACTAAAGTGCCAACAATTATCTTTCATTTGCAAAGACTACTAGAAACTACTCCATTCAATACACTACAGTGGGGCTATGCATATGAGCGAGGTCAACAAGATTACAATATATTCAACTTTCATTCTTTCAACCACGCAGAACAACGGGTAAAGAACCGGTTCAACTGCTAATTACGCCCATTGACTTAAACACCGCATGAAGAAATTGCCAAATGGAGTTTGATTAGCCACATGAGATTTAGGGTCAAGTCGCTATAAGCATCGATGCTTTCCAAAACTAATATGGTGCTTCCCTATCTTACCAGGTTACGAGTAAACAACAAACTCAACCATTGTTATCTACCAATCTTTCATAAACCATAATAACAACAGATTTACTTGAAACAACAACAGGAGACACAATCCTCTCACCATATTCAGTTACAACTAGATGGATTGCATACATGCATGACAATTGATAAGGCTCAATTTTAAGTCACACTTTGATATATCTTATCCTAGTTAGGAAGAGAAGCACTTTATGTATTCCATCAGTTCATATAGCAAATTAGCAACAGACAAGAATAAAGCCCCAGCTTACTCTACACTCATACACATCATCAATTGATGATGAGCAGCAACTCAAATACCTCCCATTAGCTTACAACCAGAGTCACAGGTCCAAACAATAAAACACTGAAATGCGGCATGATCATCGAACTGTAGAGACTCGACATCCATCATTCTAAATTTAATAATTGATTTTCTCCCAATACACCCATAGTTCCCACTACGACATACAACCAAGGCAGTAATGCACACACAATCTGATGAATTCAACCCTAAAGGGGAAACAACAAAACACTATAATCTATCAACATGACAGACTCCTCCATGCAACTTAATTCCAATTCTTACACTACTCTAGCATTTCATCAAACACTTGAGGGGCATTGAGTAGACAGAACCAAGCCAAGAAATGCACAAACCTCACCTCCACAGACCACAAGAGAGAGGAAGGAGGGGGAGGTGCCGGCTGAGGGCTAAGGCTCGCCGGCCTGCAGGGGAAGAAGCCCGGGTCGCCGGCCTGCAGGGGAGGCCAGGGGAGGGGCAGCGCCGCCAAGATGGGGAAGCACACCAAGGAGACGCTGGCCTCTGAGGCGCCTGCCCGGCTGCCGCCTCTTCTGCTGATCTGCTGCCGGCCAAGGGGAGGCACAGGGGAGCTCGACCCGGAGGCTCGCCGGCCAGGGCCGCCGGCGCTGCTGCTGGCTGTAGCTGCCCCTGCTGCGCCGAGTCAGGGAGGGATGAGCTGGGAGGGCGACGCCGGCAAGAGGAGGGAGGGCGCTGGGAGGAGTCGGCCGGGGCAGGGATGCCCAGGAGGTGCCGGCAAGACTGGGGTTGAAGAGGCACTCGGCAGGAGGCGGCTCGCCTGGGAAGTTAGCCTGGGAGGAAGACATCCAGAGAAAAGAAAAAAAGAGAGGTGGAGAATGAATCGGCAAGGCTATGGGAAAAATATCAGCCACAAGAATCAATGGTAGCCACACAAAGAGAGAGAGAGAGAGATTTTTTTTTCGCAGTATTACAATTGGGTTAAGACAGAGCATTGTAAAGGCTTTGTCATGATTCTCTGCACCTTGTTTGAAATCTAGACGTTGTTCTATGAAGTGTTGTCAACCAAACAATTTAGAAGATCGTGCGTGCATTCGCTGTGGAGAAATAGGACATACCGCTGACGAGCATGCGATCAATTGTTCCAGTTGTGAAGGAAGCCATTCTCCTGGAGAATGTCCTATGAGCGACATCACATGTTACCTTTGTGAAGGACGAGACCATTGCCCACCTCAGTATCCCCTGGATCCAATAGTTACTGTCGTGATCCAACATCAACGGAAGAATCTACGGACCCTAGTTGCTCGAGAACTATCAATAAGAGGGGGAAAGTTAGCTGCACAGGACACGTCGCGTGGAGAATTAAAAATGCACCCTCCTGAATCTATCGACCTTAAGGTAGTGAATGGCAATCACTAACGGCATGTTTCTTGTGTGATAAAGAAGGTCATTGGTCTAGAGAGTGTCTCTAA
Organism: Guadua angustifolia; assembly: GCA_036346375.1. Classification (NCBI taxonomy): domain Eukaryota; kingdom Viridiplantae; phylum Streptophyta; class Magnoliopsida; order Poales; family Poaceae; genus Guadua; species Guadua angustifolia. Next base: position 52,304,411 of record CM070500.1, read on the forward strand.
AGCAACCAGCCCTGAATTATAAGAGTGATGATGATAAGTATATAGTTGCACCCATCAAGGCAAAACGATGCAAACGGTTGTGCTACTACTGTCAAGAAGAAGGCCATTTTGTTAAGCAATGCCCACGAAGAGGGCAAATATTCCCTAGCGCCATGGATATACCGAAAGTTACCTCAGTCCAGTACATAACGCCAAGAGTGAGCGGTGAAATTGCGAGAGAAATTTGCCGAGAGAATCAATTGAAGAAAAGGCGTCTAGGTAAAGACACCATTCCAAACAACAAATGCTCAAGAAAGAAAGTTCACCCTAGACTCTGCTATATTTGCTACAAACCTGAGCATTTTGCCAATAAATGCTCTCAAAGGAAAGCAATCACGTGGCTCAAGTCAATTTCAACTCCGTCCCTGTCGAAACCCCAACGCCAATGCTAAATCAAGAAAGTCGGGAGTCATGAGCTTACTTAGTGCAATGACGTTACCCTACTTGTAAGGTAAAGAGATTAGTGATGAATTCCATGTAAAGGTTTCCTTATCGAAAGAAACAAAGCAGAAATGGTTGATACATTGGTATACGGAGTATTGGAATGAAAAACGATAATGCAAAATGATGATTAGATGTTTCTCTAAGAGTATTCTTGCGTTTATGGTTCATCTAAAAATGATATATGTGCAATGGTGGCTAGTTTAGTGGTACCCAGCCTGAGCTTGTTAACCAGAGGATTTGTCATCGACAGTAAGTGCTCAGTTGTGCTAGATATAACCAGGATGTTGAGAGTGTGTAACATCCCAAAATTTGGGTATTCAAAAATTTATATTTAAATTAGCTTTTCAAAAATTTTACAACAATCTTATTTGATTAAAGAAGCTTAATCTAGAATTTTCTAAAGTTAAACTATTTTTAATGTGCCTTTTGTGTGCATCAAGTAATTTAAAATTTAGTTTTTACAGTGTCCTTTGTATCTCAGGGAATTTTCCAAATTTGAGATTTGCTAAAAATTAATTAAAAATATTAATTTAAGCATTTGGATGTTAATTGGATTTTTGTTTGGATTTTTAATTCGAATTATTAATTGTTCTGGCAATTCTATATCTAAATTCCAATTCAAACCTTTCCTTTGAAATTCCATTCAAATTCAAAACTTGGATTTCCTTCGGTGTTCTAATTAACCTGACATCCATATTCTTCCGAAATCAAAGTTCAATCCTTTACCGTCCGCAAAGTCAAAATTTCAAATTCGGACCTTATTCGAAATTTCACCCGAGTTCCAGAATACTCCAAAAATCTCAAAATTTATAGAATTAGGTTCCAAATATTCCAAAACATTTTTGAGAATTTTTTCAAGATTTTTGGAATCCCTTTGCTATTTTATCTCTCTCGGCCTTTCGTTAAATCCAGTATATTCATCCCGGAATTGTCTAAATTCCAAAACTCATTAAAATTCTGTGAAACCAATTTTATTGGGTTTAAATTAATCTCTAGTATTTTTAGGAATTTTTTTCAAGATTTTTAGATTATTTTTGCTATTTTATTCCTCGCGCTTTTGTCCCTCCATTTCTTCCAACCGATGAGAAAGTGACACGTGTCCAGCACTGTTCATCTTCAACCTCCAGCCATGCGCACTGTTCACGTTCCAGCCCCATTTGCAGCTCAAACTTCAAATGCTCATAACGTTTGCAATTCTCAACGAAATTGAGTGAGGTCAGTTGCAAAACGACCGTGTCATCAAGGACTTCAATTCTTCTGCAGTTTCCCCCACTGAAATCAAGTGAAACGAAATCTGCAAGCACTTCTTTACCGTTTCTTGTTTTAGCCATAACTCTTCCGTTTCTTCTTCCCTCAACGTGTGCGAGTACTCAAAAGTTTTCTCGACGTCCTCCATCCCGTGCTCACCATTGCCCTCCATTTCCAGAATGATTGCCTTCCCAAAAATCGAAGAAACGATCGCCGGACGTTCTCCGTTGACATCGCCATGTCATCTTTTGATCCGGTAAGGCAAATCGAATTCTGTTCGCGTCATCTTGTGCGCATTAGTGTGTAGATCATAACCCCTCAAGAAATTCCAGGTTTCGTCAAGAATTGCTCCGGGAATTTGCATTTGTTCGTCGTCAAATCGGGTTCCGTTCGTCGTCAATTCCTCCCAAACCGGTATTCCCCGATCCAATTCCTTTTAGATATAGCCTAGTATAATCATGCTCTACGCCTGCTCCTACTAGTTTTAGAAATTCTGCGTTTTATGGTGTTTTTGGCGCCATGCCATTGGTCGGTTTTAAATGCGTCGGCCGTCGCCCTCGCCGTTGCTCCGGCCATCCCTGCCATTGGCCATCATGCCCACGGGCTCCTCTCACCTCTCCACCCCATCCCCACCACTGGCCGGCCCTCAATTGGCCAATGTCACCCCGAATTGCGCAGCGCACGCCAATTGCTCGATAAAATGCCTGTGAAGCCGGTTTTTGTGTTTTTCTTTGTTTTCTTGACCTAGCCACCACCCCAACCTTGTGTAGACCTCCCATGACCTCTCCCACTCGTCCTCACCTCAGATCAACTCATCCAAACCGAGAAACTTTGCCCTCATCCTCCGAAGTGCCGCCGCACGTCGGCCATAATTTGAGGCGCGTTCCCCATCAACTCGTCAACTATTTTCAAGATCCTTTTGTGTCTCGTCGTGCCTCTGGGTACCCTCTGTCTTCCATCCAAATTTGGTGCAATTTCATCCACTAGATCAAAAGTTATGGCCACCCAAAGATCAAATCTTGCCGGAGCCCGTTCTCCTTCGTTGCTGCGAGTTTGGCCGTGAAATTTTTATGGTAGACTCCCCTTGATGTCCCCTACACGGTGCTCGCCCTAACTCAAGGTTTTACCTGCGGGATTAGTACAGAAAAATCAATTATCCCTGATCAAACTGCGTACGAACAACAGGGAATGGCATCGTGCGTTCTCCGTTGATCCAGAAGGTAAAAATCTGATCTCTTCACGTCATATCGTGTTCTAGGATCTCTGAATTTTTTTGTAATTTTTCATTCATTATTCTAGTAGTTATGGCTATTAGATCTATTAGCTGTAACAACCGTTAATCGGCAGTTTGTGATTAATCCGGTGGGTCGCCGTCAAATCCGCCTATACCGTTGAGTTTGTATCGCCGCGTTCTACACCGTGCTCACCCTACCTTTGCTATTCCACTGTCTGAAAATTTTAATATTCATTTCGCCGTCGGTTTCGTCGCCGCCGTGCATCGCCTTTTGTCGCTAAATATCCTTGTTCGCTTTGGCCGAGTCCTCTCGTCCAGTGGGTCGTTACCCTACTGTTTTGGCCATCCTTCGAGTTCATTTGGTCTCCATTTGCCGTCCAGTTATAATCTAAACGCATGCCGCTGCCGCGCCGCCTCGCCGTTAACGTTTCGCCGTTAGCATTCCATCGTTAACGTTCCATCGTTAACGTTCCGCCGTTAACGCTTCGCCGTTAACGTTCCATCGTTAACGTTTCACTATTAACGTTTCGTCGTTAACGTCCCGCCGTTAACGCTTTGCTGTCATCGTATCGCTGTCATCGCATGGGTGCATGCAAGTGGAAGCCCTAATGTGATGTCCTTACCTTTTCTATCGCCTTATTGTGATCTAGCCCATCACGTTGAGTTCAGCCTTGTATTCTGCTATCACCGCCTTCGCTGCCGCCGAGTTCCGTCCTCCATGTAAGACTAACCTCGATCGAACCGTAGTGGATGTCAATTCCATCCGTTTTGTCTTATCCTTGAAAATCTAATCGCCATTGACCTAGAATTCATTCGTGGTCTTGGTCGCTAGACCATTGATTATGTGTCATATCCTTGTGCCATATCTAATCTATCAGCTTATCTTTCTTTTGTTTGATTGTGTATCTACTTAGTCAACGAAAGTCAACCTCGAAAGCATCCGCTAGTTCATGGCTAACTAACATAACTTCGTGGACCCGGCCTATAGATCGAGAGTCCATATGTCATCGACTATCTAATCAAGATAATAACCTCTAAGAAATATTCTTCAGAATATCATTCCTTCTTTCTCAGTTATTAATCTTTCTCTTCGGTGTATTTTTCAAAAGCCGTTCTCTTTTGTCTAATCATCGACCTAATCCATTCAAGTTCCTAATTTCATCTAAGCCAAGCAGCCCAAAGGATATTCGTTCTTAAATTGGAGTTTACTTGATTTGCTTTTTGAGTTTTGTTGTATTTGTGCTTGTTTGTCGTTAGACGCGTTGCTGAAAGTCGCTTGAAGGAGTTGAGAAGCAAGCAAGCGAAGATTGAAGATCGAGGATCAAGAATTGAAGATAAAGAGTAATAAAAATTGCAAGGGCCAGGCAAGTCGTGCTTTGATCATATTGCTCCCAGTTTTTCAAATTTACTTTGATTCAAATTATTGCATGCTAGTTCAAGATTAAAATGATTTAAATTAATTTGGGATTACATATTCAACCCAATTGCCAATATCACCTTGCCCTGATTATTTGTATGCCATAAGTCATTTGTAACCCTAAGATGGTTGATTAATAGTTGGTTGTTATTACTTGCCAACGTGGGTTGGTTAGATCGTGTATAATTGCTTAGCCATGCCACGCAACACATGTCTTTTGAAAATAAAAGAATAATGCTGATTAATGGATTATGAAATGTGTTTGTGAAATGGTGTGACGTGTTGCCACACGAAGATGTTGATATGTGGAACCAGCGTGGTTCTACATGGATGTTGAGTTGTTGTTGGCATTGTGTTGCGCAATAATCAACTGAGGTGATAAAGGATTTAGACTGGGGCAAGTGGCTTTATGCCGTGGGCCATTGTGGCATTTGGGTGGGTTGAGTGTTGTGAGGGTCAGGCGCCAATTTTGAGAGAAGGATGCCTTGCCACGGTCGGGCTAAGGACTTCACCTTGCAAGCCTTTGACCGAGTCACTCGTGACAACCACATGTCCGAATGGGAAGACCTAGTTTAGTAGGATTCGATATCTCACCTTTGATACCTCGGGTGGCGGCCATCCGGGGTGATCAGATGGGGAGCGTACTGTCATGCTTGGTACCCTATCCAACGGTGTTAAATCGGTCCTATACTTGGCTCGAGTGAGGGAAGTGATAGTGAAGGCAACCCGAGAGCTTCCTAGGTTGAGATAGAAGTTTCGAAAGGCTTTGTTATGATCGCTCATTCGTGATACTCTTGTATGGCGATTCACGGCTGACGTGATGAGTTGATTGTATCTTGTGGGTAAAGTGTACAACCTCTGCAGAGTGTAAAAACTATTCGAATAGCCGAGTTCGCGGCATTGGACAATGCTCGGGGATTACAGTCAAGGGGTAGAGTTTGAAAATAAAATGAGGTTGGGAATGTAGACTATATGATATGGAAATTGGTTAAGGATGAGAATGTTTTACTTGAGAATGATTACGAAATTTATTATGAGTATTATTTGTTTTACTGCTTTTCTATCTATTATGATTATTTGTGAATGCTGCTTTATTGCAAAAGAACCATTCAGCCATTCCTTTGGAATAAGCTATGCATGTAGTAATAGAAGCGATTACGTGTATGACTTGTTGAGTACGGTTGTGTACTCACCCTTGCTTTAACAAAACATCACCAGTTGGGGAGAAGTCTTTGTCTTCGAAGAAGGAGAAGTTCTGCAAGAAGGCGAATATCTAGGAGTTGAACCTTGTCAAATGCCTGTGGTATTTTGATGGGATTCATCGACGTTCTTCGTTCCGCTGCTGTTCATTTTACTCTGAATTGAAGCCATCTAGGCTTCACAATTGTAAATTGACCTTAAGGTTGTTCAAAATGTTATATTAATAGATGAATACTTTATTTATTATTCCGTTGTGTATGATTGTGATAATCATCTTTGTTAACTGTGGGCACTAGCTACTGATCTTGGGACTAGTGCTGAAAACACAGAGGGTTTCCGGATTGCGAATTTGGGTCCCGACAGAGGTGGTATCAGAGCATACTGACTGTAGGTCTTGACCCTAGATAGTTTGGCCGTTCTTTAGGAGCTTCAAAATTATTTTCTAAAAGAGAAAATTTAACTTGAAGAATAACAAGTTCTTGACTTATCTTATTCTTCCATTCTTTTCCCCTTTGCTGAAATTTCTATCTTTCCCCACCGATTTGAGTTGAAAATCTTACCTCAGTTGTCTTGAATAGATAACGATGTTTCACACTTTAGTAAAAAGCACTGGGTGCCGATGCTAAACCTGAAGATCGTGAGGACAGGAATTGTCAAGCTTAAGGAAAGAGTGCCGATGAAGTGTCCCAGAAGGTAGAAGAACCAGTGCCGATGACGTGTTCAAAGAAATTCGAAGAATCAGTGCTTGAGTAGCTGTTGAGACTCATGTGTGAGAGTCGCATCTGTCTAAGTTAGGAGTGTTACCCTTTCTAGACGTTAGACTTGTGTGCTTAGGTTAATTTGGTTTTATGTTTGTTGAGTTTGCAGTATGTGTTGCATGGCCTGTAGGCTTTTGTGAGCGACCATACCAAGTTGTAAATAATGATTGTATAATTTGAGGTTTTGGATTAAACCTAATACCCGTAATAGTTCTTGGTTACTTATCTATGCTTTTCCCTCTTGCCTCTTAACCTTGGTCAGTCAACAGATGGAGAAATTTTCTAGTGACAGCCTTGGCAGTGATTCCGAAGCATTCCAAGTCAGTTCAGATGTTGCCGCCAGTATCAGTATTAGAGCAGATATTGACCAAAAGCAATCTCCAGTTTCACCAATTGAAAATTCAACAGTGCGTTCTCAGTGCAAGTTTGTAAAGTTCATAGAACTAGGCAAATCAGAGGATCGTGCATGTACTCGTTGTGGAATAATAGGACATACCTCGGACGAGCATCATATCAATTGTTCTAGTTGTGAAGGGAACCATCCTCTTGGAGAATGTCCGAATAATAAAATTTCATGTTTTCTTTGTGAAGGCCAAGATCATTATTGCCCAAGCCAGTGTGCTATGTATTCAGTATTGACCTCTGCAATGCAACGTCAACGAGAAAATTTCTGAGCCACTGTGGTTCAAGAGTTAGCAAAGAAAGACATGTTGTTATCTACCCCTGCCTTGTCACAGGAACAGTTAAAAGAGAAATACCAAGAATCTAGCAAGCTACCGCAGAAAAGAAGCAAGTCAAAGTCACTAGGAAGTTGTTTCCTTTGTGGTAAACAAGGTCACTATGCCAGACGATGTCCCCAGAAGAATCAAACACAAACTTTACCTTCAGTCATCCCAGAAGTCAGTTCGGTTCAAAGCATATCACCAAAATCGCATGGTGCAGCATCAAAGAATCGATTATGATATGCCTGCCGTAAAAGAGGTCACTTTGCCGAGCAATGCCCGTTCAAATATGAAGCACCTTGTGGAATTGAAATTGTCCCTAGAGCTACCTTGCTGAGCCTCAGATACAAGTATGCTCAAGCAACCACGGTTTATTGTTCCAAGAAGCAGTTGAAGAAAAGACGGTTAATTGATGAAGCTACCAATAAGTTCCAGAAGCCGTGACGCCATACTCTAGTCTATAAGAGTAATGTCAAGGAATTCTCTCAGCAATTCCTATTTGCGGAATAAATGTACCCAGAATTCTAAATCAAAAATATTAAGGGCAATAAAGGTTTGATATGTCTTTGAGCATTCACTTTACCAGATAATATTCATGTGTATGTTGGCCATAGAGCCTGAGTTCTCAGTAATGTGATGTAAAGACAAAATTTGTTGATTTAGCATATTGAAGATCAGTACTTTTACTTCAGTGGTAATTGAAGCATTAATTCGCTATGGAAAGAATATCTAGCTGATATAAAATTTCCAGTCGCTACTCGAGAACCAAACCGACAAAGATAGTATCAGACCAACAGATCAATAGAGCTGGTATTTTTTATCCATGCTTTTGACAAGTCCAATAAGATAAAACTAATTCAGAACCTTCAGAATCCCATGACTCAGTCGTGATGTTAAGAGTTGCCAGATTCATTTCGGTCAATGTCTCTTACTCCGAAAGTCATTGGTAGTAAAATTGCAAGGATCAATGAATCGTCCAAGATTGTCAAACACAGTGAAGCAATTATCAATCAGCTTGAGTTCCTCAGATCAAGAGCTGTTCTCAAGAACCAACTCAATAGAAATAATGTTCAATCTTTGATCAAGACCGCATAATAGCAAGTCGTTTTCGCTGTCAGGAGTAGCTTGTCCAGTTTCCAAGAGAAGCACAGAATCAAGTGTCAGTGGATAATAAAAGGTTGCTTAACAATGGAAGTTGTCAGCGTTGTTAGAAAGAGTGCAGATTGTCTTCCAAGGGCCTCAGTGGAAGAAGTGTTTCATATGCCAAAAAGCAGACCCAGTTGAAGCCAATTTAGTTTGCAAAAGGATCCTGTCTGCAAGGAGCAGCTTATTAGAATTTGACCCCGTAGAAGGATGTTATCCAGTGTTTGAACTCGAAGCAATTCTGACAAGTGTGCAGTAGTCTACAAGTGCAGAGAGTCTCGAAGGTCCAGTTTCTCCGAACCTATTCTTTAGTCAGCCCGAATCTTGGGGACGAGATTCTGTTAAGGGGGGAGGTTTGTAACATCCCAAAATTTAGGTTTTCAAAAATTTATATTTAAATTAGCTTTTCAAAAATTTTACAACAATCTTATTTGATTAAAGAAGCTTAATCTAGAATTTTCTAAAGTTAAACTATTTTTAATGTGCCTTTTGTGTGCATCAAGTAATTTAAAATTTAGTTTTTACAGTGTCCTTTGTATCTCAGGGAATTTTCCAAATTTGAGATTTGCTAAAAATTAATTAAAAATATTAATTTAAGCATTTGGATGTTAATTGGATTTTTATTTGGATTTTTAATTCGAATTATTAATTATTCAGGCAATTCTATATCCAAATTCCAGTTCAAACCTTTCCTTTGAAATTCCATTCAAATTCAAAACTTGGATTTCCTTTGGTGTTCTAATTAACCTGACATCCATATTCTTCCGAAATCAAAGTTCAATCCTTTACCGTCCGCAAAGTCAAAATTTTAAATTCGGTCCTTATTCGAAATTTCACCCCAGTTCCAGAATACTCCAAAAATCTCAAAATTTATAGAATTAGGTTCCAAATATTCCAAAACATTTTTGAGAATTTTTTCAAGATTTTTGGAATCCCTTTGCTATTTTATCTCTCGCGGTCTTTCGTTAAATCCAGTATATTCATCCCGGAATTGTCTAAATTTCAAAACTCATCAAAATTCTGTGAAACCAATTTTATTGGGTTTCAATTAATCTCTAGTATTTGTAGGAATTTTTTTCAAGATTTTTAGATTATTTTTGCTATTTTATTCCTCGCGCTTTTGTCCCTTCATTTCTTCCAACCAATGAGAACTGTTCATCTTCAACCTCCAGCCGTGCGCACTGTTCACGTTCCAGCCCCATTTGCAGCTCAAACTTCAAATGCTTATAACGTTTGGAATTCTCAATGAAATTGAGTGAGGTCAGTTGCAAAACGACCGTGTCATCAAGGACTTCAATTCTTCTCGCAGCTTCTAATCGAAATCAAGTGAAACGAAATCGCAAGCACTTCTTTGCCGTTTCTTGTTTTAGCCATAACTCTTCCGTTTCTTCTTCCTCATCGTGTGCGTAGTACTCAAAAGTTGTCTCGACGTCCTCCATCCCGTGCTCACCATTGCCCTCCATTTCCGTAACGATTGCCTTCCTAAAATCGAAGAAACGATCGCGGACGTTCTCCGCTGACATCGCCATGTCATCTTTTGATCCGTAAGGCAAATCAATTCTGTTCACGCCATCGTGTGCGCATTAGTGTGTAGATCATAACCCTCAAGAAATTCCAGGTTTCGCCAAGAATTGCTCCGGAATTTGCGCTTGTTCGTCGTCAATCGGGTTCCGTTCGTCATCAATTCCTCCCAAACCGTAATCCCGATCCAATTCCTTTTAGATATAGCCTAGTATGATCATGCTCACGCCGCTCCCGCTAGTTTTGAGAAATTCGCGTTTTATGGTGTTTTTAGCCGCCATGCCATTTGGTCGATTTTGCGTCGTGTCGCCGTCGCCTCGCCGCTGTTCGCCATCCCGCTGGTGGCCATCATGCCCACGGGCTCCTCTCACCTCTCCACCCCATCCCCACCATGGCCGGCCCTCAATTGGCCAATGTCACCCCAATTGCGCAGCAAGACGCCAATTGCTCGATAAAATGCCCGTGAAGCCGGTTTTGCGTTTTTTTTTTTCTTGACCTAGCCACCACCCCAACCATGTGTAGACCTCCCATGACCTCTCCCACACGTCCTCACCTCAGATCAACTCATCCAAACCGAGAAACTTTGCCCTCACCTCCAAGCGCCGCCAAGACATCAGCCATACTTTGAGGCGCGTTCCCCGTCAACTCGTCGACTCTTTTCAAGATCCGTTTGCTTCTCGTTGTATCTCTGGATACCCTCTGTCTTTCATCCAAATTTGGTGCAATTTCATCCACTAGATCAAAAGTTATGGCCGCCCAAAAATCAAATCTTGCCGGAGCTCGTTCTCCTTTGTTACTGTGAGTTTGGCCGTCAAATATTTATGGTAGACTCCCCTTGATGTCCCCTACACGGTGCTCACCCTAACTCAAGGTTTTACCTGCGGGATTAGTACAGAAAAATCAATTTTCCCTGATCAGACTGCGTACGAACAGCAGGGAATGGCATCGTGCGTTCCCCGTTGATCCAGAAGGTAAAAATCTTATCTCTTCATGTCATATCGTGTTCTAGGATCTCAGTAGGCTCTCTGAATTTTGTTGTAATTTTTCATTCATTATTCTAGTAGTTATGGCTATTAGATCTATTAGCTGTAACAATCGTTAATCGGCAGTTTGTGATTAATCCGGTGGGTCGCCGTCAAATCCGCCTATACCGTTGAGTTCGTATCACCGCGTTCTACACCGTGCTCACCCTACCTTTGCTATTCCACTGTCCGAAAATTTTAATATTCATTTCGCCGTCGGTTTAAATCGCCGCCGTGCATCGCTTTTTGTCGCTAAACATCCTAGTTCGCTGGGCGAGTCCTCTCGCCCAAAGGGTCGTTACCCTACTGTTTTGGCCATCCTTCGAGTTCATTTGGTCTCCATTTGCCGCCAAAGCCTTAATCTAAAACCTACCCGCTGCCGCCGCCTCCGCCGTTAACGTTTCGCCGTTAGCTGCCCATCGTTAACGCCCATCATTAACATTCCGCCGCTAACGTTTCGCCGTTAACGTTCCATCGCTAACGTTTATTTGTTAACGCTTCGCCGTTAACGCCCCGCCGTTAACGCTTTGTTCTCATCGATCATTGCCATCGCATGGGTGCATGCAAGTGGAAGCCCTAATGTGATGTCCTTACCTTTTCTATCGCCTTATTGTGATCTAGCCCATCACGTTGAGTTCAGCCTTGTATTCTCGCTATCACCGCCTCGCCGCCGCCGAAGTTCCGCCCTCCATGTAAGACTAACCTCTGGATCGAACCGTAGTGGATGTCGATTCCATCCGTTCTTGTCTTATCCTTGAAAATCTAATCGCCATTGACCTAGAATTCATTCGTGGTCTTGGTCGCTAGACCAATGATCATGTGTCATATCCTTGTGCCATATCTAATCTATCGACTTATCTTTCTTTTGTTTGATTGTGTATCTACTTAGTCAATGAAAGTCAACCTCGAGCATCCGCTAGTTCATGGCTTAACTAACATAACTTCGTGGACCCGGTCTATAGATCGAGAGTCCATATGTCATCGACTATCTAATCAAGATAATAACCTCTAAGAAATATTCTTCGTAATATCATTCCTTCTTTCTCGCTTATTAATCTTTTCTTCTGTATTTTCCAAAGCCGTTCTCTTTTGTCTAATCATCGACCTAATCCATTCAAGTTCCTAATTTCATCTAAGCCGCAGTGCCAAAGGATATTCGTTCTTAAATTGGAGTTTACTTGATTTGCTTTTTGAGTTTTGTTGTATTTGTGCTTGTTTATCGTTAGACGCGTTCTTTCGGAAGTCGCTGAAGGAGTTGAGAAGCAAGCGTTTAAGATTGAAGATCGAGGATCAAGAATTAAAGATAAAGAGTAATAAAAATTGCAAGGGCCAGGCAAGTCGTGCTTTGATCATATTGCTCCCAGTTTTACAAATTTACTTTGATTCAAATTATTGCATGCTAGTTCAAGATTAAAATGATTTAAATTAATTTGGGATTACATATTCAACCCAATTGCCAATATCATCTTGCCATGATTATTTGTATGCCATAAGTCATTTGTAACCCTAAGATGGTGGATTAATAGTTGGTTGTTATTACTTGCCAACGTGGGTTGGTTAGATCGTGTATAATTGCTTAGCCATGCCACGCAACACATGTCTTTTGAAAATAAAAGAATAATGCTGATTAATGGATTATGAAATGTGTTTGTGAAATGGTGTGACGTGTTGCCACACGATGATGTTGATATGTGGAACCAGCGTGGTTCTACATGGATGTTGAGTTGTTGTTGGCATTGTGTTGCGCAATAATCAACTGGGGTGATAAAGGATTTAGACGGGGCAAGTGGCAAGTGGCTTTATGCGGTGGGCCATCGTGGCATTTGGGTGGGTTGAGGTTGTGAGGGTCAGGCGCCAATTTTGAGAGAAGGATGCCTTGCCTCGTGGGTTAAGGACTTCACCTTGCAAGCCTTTGACCGAGTCACTCAGACAACCACATGTCCGAATGGGAAGACCTAGTTTAGTAGGATTCGATATCTCACCTTTGATACCTCGGGTGGCGGCCATCCGTGGGGTGATCAGATGGGGAGCGATACTGTGTCATGCTTGGTACCCTATCCAACGATGTTAAATCGGTCCTATACTTCGCTCGAGTGAGGGAAGTGATAGTGAAGGCAACCCGAGAGCTTCCTAGGTTGAGATAGAAGTTTCGAAAGGCTTTGTTATGATCGCTCTTTCAAGATACTCTTGTATGGCGATTCACTGCTGACGGATGAGTTGATTGTATCTTGTGGGTAAAGTGTACAACCTCTCGCAGAGTGTAAAACTATTCGAATAGCCGAGTCCATGATTGGACAATGCTCGGGATTACAAATAAGGGGTAGAGTTTTGAAAATAAAATGAGGTTGGGAATGTAGACTATGTGATATGGAAATTGGTTAAGGATGAGAATGTTTTACTTGAGAATGATTACGAAATTTATTATGAGTATTATTTGTTTTATCGCTTATCTATTATGATTATTTGTGAATGCCGCTTATTGCAAAAGAACCATTCACCATTCCTTTGGAATAAGCTATGCATGTAGTAATAGAACGCATTACATGCATGACTTGTTGAGTACGGTTGTGTACTCACCCTTGCTTTTACAAAACATCACCAGTTGGGGAGAAGTCTTTGTCTTTGAAGAAGGAGAAGTTCGCAAGAAGGCTTAATATCTAGGAGTTGAACCTTGTCAAATGCCTGTGGTATTTTGATGGGATTCATCGACGTTCTTCGTTCCGCTGCTGTTCGTTTTACTCTGAATTGAAGCCATCTAGGCTTCACAATTGTAAATTGACCTTAAGGTTGTTCAAAATGTTATATCAATAGATGAATACTTTATTTATTATTCCGTTGTGTATGATTGTGATAATCATCTTTGTTAACTGTGGGCACTAGCTACTGATCCTGGGACTCGTGCTGAAAACGCAGAGGGTTTCCGGATTGCGAATTCGGGTCCCGACAGAGTTCAGTCCTTATTGAGTGAGTGGAGTTCCAAGCAAATCATATTGTGTTGGATACTTAGACCTTGAGATTATTCTGGAAGTTAGTGGATGCTCAGACATAAGGCTATTTTGGTGAAGGGTATATCGATTTAAAACCCTGAATGTGAAAAAAAAGAGTTTCAAGTGATGACAGTTTGTGTTAGCCAGCTGATGGATAATAATGTGGAATTTGCCAATTAGAAGATGCGCCAGTTGTCAGAGAATACCTTGCTATATTTTTCAAGAATTTGCCTGGTATGCCGTCATATCGAGAGATCAAGTTCGTGAGCGAATTAGTGCTTGATACAGCACCAATAGCGAAAAGACCATATCAAATGTCTACTAATGAATTAGTAGGAAATGGAAAAGCATATCGAAGGATTACTAGGGAGAGTTCTGAGAAGACTAAGTACGTACCATGGGAGCTCTTGTTTATAAAAAGAAAAATGGAGGATCAGGAAAGTGCACTGAATCATACTCTAAATGAAGAAAAGATCGAAAACAAGTATCCAATATCAGGATCGACAACGTGTTTGGACAGCTGAGAAGAGAGTTGGAATTTCTCTAGGATAAAACTTCGCTCCAGCTATCATCAATTGAGGAGTCGTGTGAAGAATTGTCTGTGTTTCGAGAACCGGCAAGTAAATTTGTAAGTCTAGAAGGGCCGCGCGCTCCCGTTCCCTGAATGGTTAGACCAAAAGAAAGGGGGTCCAAGATATATACTGGTTCGGGCTGAACGTCCCTACTCCAGTTCGTGAGGTGGTTGTGTATTATTGCCGATACTGGTGGATTTGCCGAGTTACAAGCGAGGGCTGAGCTCGAGCTCTGAGCGCCTCGTATACAGGGGTCGGCTGGGATGGCAACAAGTGCGAGGGACTCGGAGCGATGGGGCGTCCGAGCTCTCGATGGAGCGTGTTTTGTTTGTGCGTGCTATGTTCGATCGTCTACGCCGTGCCCGCTCCGAAGGGCCGAGCTTCCCCTTATATAGCCCGGGGAAAAAGGTTACACGGGAGCATGTGAAGAAAAAATGGATGGGGCTCCCTACGCCTAGTTGTACGTCTCATATCGGGTTGGTGGAGACGCAGAGCGATGGTGCGGTCCATCCCTCCGGGAAACGGCGCACGCCCTCTGCTTATTTGTAGTCGTCTTGATGTCGGAGCGCTACCAGAACCGTCTTGGGAAGGTGCGTGACCTCCCATCTCTGTTCGGTCATGATGACCTGCTGCATCAGCTATGTAGGTGACTAGGATAGAGGCTGGTCTCTGATGATTTGATGTCTGCTTTTTGGTGGAGATGGCCTGAACTCGCCCGGGGTTCCCGGTCGATTCGACCGTTGGCCGGGCTATCCTCGGGTCGCCACCACCGTAGTTTGTAGGGCGCCCGACCTGTAGCGCGAGTCGGGCTGCTTTCTGAAGTCGGCTTGGTCGGGAACCAGGCGTCCTTGTGCAGGCCGGTCGGTCGGCCCTCCGATTGCTTCAAATGCTGCTTGAGGGTGCCCGACTTGCAGTGTTGATCGGGCTATCCTTTGGAGTCGGCCTGATCGGAGGCCATGGGCCTCCGAGCTTTAGGCACAGTGGCGGCCCATATGTTTTTCCTGGGCCGCTAGGGATACCTGTGCCTCGGGTATCCGTCAAGAATGTTTCTAGGATTGTGTTCTCTACGCGACATGGACAGTATGAGTTTTGGCTATATCTCCTGGATTGACCAATGCCCCCGCATACTTCATGAACATGATGACTAAGGTGTTTTTGGATTATTTGGATAAAATTTTGATTGCCATGTAGATGACATTCTAGTATACTCTAAGATAAGAGAAGAACTTACAGAACATGTTAAATTGGTTTTGAAAAGATTACGAGAGCAGCAATCGTACGCTAAGTTCAACAAGTGTGATCCCTAGAAGAAAAAGGTCGAATTCCGTGATCATATAAAGACTGCTAAAGGAGTTGATGTTGAATCAAGCAAGGTAGAAGTTGTATTACATGGGGAGCAACCCAAGTTCGTTACTTAGATTCCAAGTTCTAGGAATGGCAAGATGTTATCGCTGGTTCATAGAAGGGTTTTCAACAACAGCTAGACCTCTGATGCGATTGTTGAAGAGAAAAGTTGCATGGACGCTAGAGTGTGAAAAGAGTTTTCGGAAGTTGAAGAAGCAGTTAACATCAACACCTGTGTTTGTATTACCAGCAGTGCAGAACAGTTTCGACATATATGGTGATGCTCCTAGACTTGATCTGGGATGTGAATCGACGCAAAATGGCAAGGTTGTTGCCTATGCAATGATGCAAATGAGACAGCATGAGGAGAAGTACCCTACGTATGACTTGGAGTTAGCTATCGTAGTGCACGATTTGGAAATATGGTGTCACCATCCCATCGAAAATAGGTGTGAACCATGAGAGTCCAAATTATATATTTACTTAGTCAGACCTTAATGTGGAACGAAGAAAGTAGCTGGAAATGATCAAAGATTATAGGGTCAGAGTCCATGGGCATCCTGGTAAGGCCAACGTGGTAGTCGACGTTTGAGTTATGAGGCTACAGTTGATAATGAGCGGTCAACTAGGGTATGCAAAGAATTTGAGAGGCCGAAATCGGAGGTCGTTCGACAAAGTTTCATAGCTGCCTTGGAAATAAAACCAACATTTAAAGATTAGATCACAGGAAGTTCGAAGGGAGAGGAAACACAAAATCAAGTCAAGGAAAGAAGAAGGTTTAGCCAAGAAGCAGAATTTTGAGTGATTAGGATATCATGAGGATTTGAGGCCGAACCAGTGTGCCGGATAGAAAGATCCTAAGCAGATGATACCTGAGGAAACCCATGATTTTAAGTATTCGATTCATCCAGAAAGTGCCAAGAGGTAATGAGGTCTAAAGAAAAAGTATTGGTGGTCTAAGGTGAAGAGCGAAGCTATTGGATAGGATGCCCTATGTGATGTGGGTCAGAGAATAAAGTCAATGCATTGGTAACCTGTTGGTTCATTGCAATCATTGTAGATCTCTTAGTGGAAATGGGAGGCAAATCATTAAAAGGATCCCTAGTGTGAATTGACCATAAAGGATACGAATTCGGAGAAATCGTTATTGATTGCTTTGCCAAAGTTGCTCGTTTCATACCATCAAGACTACGATTGAAAAGATCGCTTGTCAAATCAGATGTGTCGTGGATTGAGGATCGTGATCAAAAGCCAAGAAGATTGTGTCCGATAGAAGTATCCAATTTATCTCGAGGTGTTAGAACAAGTTACATAAAGCAATTATAACTCACTTGAATTCCAGTACAGTTATCATCCGCATACCGATAGTCAAACAGAAAGAGTTAACCAGATTCTAAAAGATATGTTGAGAGCTGGTGCGTTAGCTTACGCCATATCTTGGGATAAATGCTTGCCATATGCAGAGTTCAGTTATAACAATAGTTACTAGTCTAGTTTGCAGATGTCACCATTCAAAGCCTTATGCATGTGGTCGTGCCTGACGTACGCCTTGAATTGGAATGAAACGGGAGAGCGTCCAGTGTTTGGGCCTGAGATTCTCAGGGAGGCCGAAGAGCAAGTTGCCATGATCGTGAAAGACCGAAAGCAAATAAATAAGGCGTAAGAGCTCTACCGACAATCGTTGCCATGATTTGAGTTTTGAAACCAATGATTTCATGTATCTCAGAGTCACTCACCTTAAAGGTGTAAAAAGATTCCATGCCAAAGAGAAGCTTGCACCTAGGTTCGTTGGACCAATCAAAATCCTGAGTCGTCGAGGAGAGGTTGCTTATTAGTTGGAGTTGTCCCATCAAGTTAGGTGAGTCCATGACGATTTCATGTGTCGCACTGGTGCCTTAGAGTGCCAGCTGAGCAGACGCCGATAGAAGCAATCGAGTTGCAAGAGGACCTGACCTGCAAAGAGCAGCCGATCAAGGTGGAGCGTAGGACTAGAAACAGGTCTGTTCGCTTTTGCAGAGTTCTATGGAGCAACCATTCGGAGAGCGAAGCAACCTGGGAGCGTGAAGAGGACCTGAAGGCAGAATTTCCGAACCTATTCTCTAGATAGCCCTGAATCTCGGGGTCGAGATTCTGTTAAGGGGGGAGGTTTGTAACGTCCCAAATTTTGGCTATTTATTTAGTTAGTAGTGTTTATTTGCAATTTGTGCTTTTTGTGAATTTTCTATATTTATTGGATTTTTCTGGAGTTTATTTGAATTATTTTAAATTAAAGTATATTGCCTTTTATCAAAAACTATTTATAAATAGAGAAATTTAAAATAAAGTTTTTCCAAAAATATTTTATTTGAGTCCATACTTTCTCAAAGTATTTTTGAGATTTTTCTTGGAATTTTCCTGATATTTTAGTTTCCTCAAACAAATCAAATCTATTTTCAGTATTTAATTTAAATGAAAAACTCAAGAATTTCAATTTGAACAGTAAAGGGCCGAGCCCATTTACTGTGTAATCTCGGCCTGGTTTCTAGAAGCGTGCGCCTCGGCCGTTGGATCTTGATCGGACACTCAGTAGCAAGCCGCGCCGCCGCCAAACCCTAACCAGGCGCCACCGTTGGATCATCATCGGTCGGTCGTCCTTTGGCGCGTTGAAGCAAAACCCTAGGAGCTCTAGCCGTTGGATCATGGATGCACGCCAGGGATTGTCAGCTGCAGTAAACGCCACCGGTTAATCCCCACCATTGATTTACAATCGGATCGCATGGAGCCATGTTTTGGGCATCGTGCTCGTCGATCTCCGATCGGACGGTTGGGGGAAGTTCGACTCCGAGTCCTCGTCGGAGTCCAGCCTTGATACGTCGCCGCCGCCACAGCTGTTAGGTTTCTGAGATTTGCACGCACACCGAGGCTATAAATGGGGGGGGTGCGGGCACTCCGAGATTCGCCAGAATCCACCGCACCTTTTCGCCATTGCGCCGCCGCTTGGCGTTCGTCGTACAGCTCGGGAGCCCTCGCCGACGCTTGTCATCGCGCCACCTCGGTTCTCACTATTTTGTGACGCTGTCGAGCCATCTTCCGCTGCACCGAGCACGCCTTTGGATTCCTCGCGTTGAGCCACGCACGCTCCACCGTTCCTCATCGCCGATTGGTCGCTGGAACGCCGAAGCCTCTCCTTCGTCTCCATGTCTGCCGGAAGCCCAACGCCACACCGCCATCAGCCGAAACCGAAGCTTCACAGCCGTAAGATCTTCCACCAATGCACCAGATTCGTCCACATCGCCTCGTCAACAGTGAACGGCTCGGGTGAGCTGTTGTCCGTTCGATCTGTAATGAATCGGTAGGATCTCGCCACGCCTCGAGTAATCGCTTCCATTTATTTTGGCTGGTCTCATGGATGTGCACCACGTGTCAGCCATCAGGAGCTTTGATCTGTGCGTATGCTGCGACCAATTAGGATGCGCCACAAGTCGGGTGCGGAGCCGGAGTGTCCACGGTGAATCACCGCTGGTTTTTGAACTGTGTCCATACACCCGAGCGACGTGTCACATTCTAATTGGCCTGGCTCGGTGCTGACATCAGCGTGGCATGATAAATGCAAATTTTCAATATAAAAATATTTCGCATAATTCTGATTTTATCAATTTTCAGGTTTTTATGATTTTTGAATCTTCCGAGAGCTCGTTCTCCCGCATACGAACTCCGATTGAGGTGATTCAAATTTCTAAAAATTTGTCAAATTGATATCTATCTAATGGTGAATTTTGATTTGATTTTTGGAGCTGTTTGATCTCTGTTTTAGTATTTATTTTGTATTCTCTTTCGTTTCGCGTAGACGATAAATTGCGTGATGCAACCGGGGGAGATTCATCAACTCCAGACCAAGGTCCAGAGCATGGATAAGGGTTATCCTAAGGCAAGTTGTGCTTTGATCATGTTGAACCCATGTTTGCCAAATTGCTATTTTGTTTTACTTTATTGCATATTATTTCAAGCGTATAAATGATTTCAACCTAAATTGGGATTTAGATATCATACCCTTTAAATTACACCCTACCTTGTCGTTTGTATGCCATGATCTATTGTCACCCTAGATTGGTTCACTATAGTTGGTCAATATTAGAATCAACATGGGATGGCTAGACCGGATTAGATTGCTTAGCCATGCCACGTCATCACATGTACTTGAATCATTGATAAATAATCTTTACTAATGGAATATGGAACAATGTTGTGAATTTGTGTGTCATGTGTGGTCACACGATGAGATTGAGTTGTTGTGGCAATGAATGTCATGCAACGATATTGACTTGTTGATGGCAAGTGTGCCTGGGAGGGCCCGATGGGCAGAGGGTATGTGCAAGTCTTGCTTTGATCAACCCTAAGGACTTAACCTTGCGAGCCTTTGACCTGAGTCAACCGTGCAACCACATGTCTGTTATGGGGCAGCCTAGCTGATTAATTTGCAATGTCTTATCTTTAGTACTGCTTTGGTGGTGTGAGTCCGAGTTCACGGATCAACTCACATGGCGCAAGAGGGGGCCTGTTGTGGCGATCACCAATCGATGTTGAAACCTCAGCGGGTAGTACTGGGTTAAGACAGAACATTGTAAAGGCTTTGTCATGATTCTCTGCCGGCACATCAAAGGAAATGTGCTAAATGGCCAGGCACAAAGAGATTATTATGTCGTGTGGGTAAAGTGCATAACCTCTGCAGAGTGTACAATCTATTCAATAGCCGTGTTTCACGGTATTGAGCATAGCTCGGGAATTACAGTCAAGGGTTAGACTTTTGCAAAATGAAAACTTGGGATGGATGGCAGGTTGCCATGGAAGATTGAATCTTGACTTAGGATGAGAAACTTGGTTTACTTGAGAAATGCTGAATTGTAACATCCTAAATTTTTTAATTTTATTTATTTAATAATATTTTATTGCAATTTATAATTTTTGTGAATTTTCTGGATTTATTTGGATTTTTTGAGATTTATTGGAATTATTTCAAATTAAAGTATATTGCTTTTTGTTGAGGATTAATTATAAATAGAAAAGTTTAAAATAAGTTTTGCCAAAAATATTTTATTTAAACTCAGAATGTCCCAAAGTATTTTTGAGATTTTTCTTGGAATTTTTTTGGTACTTCTACTGCCCTAAATAAATCAAATGAATTTTCTTATTTATTTTAAATCAAAAACCCAGAACAATCCTTGAACAAGAACGGACGGCCCACATCGCACTCGAATTCCGTCTGCTCGCCCAACAACAAGACCCTCGCTCCTCCGGTTTCTAGAAGATCCATCGCCGACCGTTGGATCGTCATCCAACGGCCATTTTCAAGCCGCGTGATTTACTGAAAACCCTAATTGCCACGAGTCGTCGGATTCTCATCGCACGGCCTTCATCAAACCATACCGTTTTGGAAACCTAATCAATGCGGGCCGTCGGATTAGGCAAGTGGATAGGATTGAGCCACACTTGGAGTCTTTTGTGGCCATCGGATCGAAATCGTGTGGCTGCTAGTCATCGTGTCCGTGCGGGACTCGGACGTCGTTGCCGTATTCGTTCCGGACGCCGCCGTCGTGGTTTCCACTTTTACGCGCCGCCGCTAGGTATTTAAGGACCCCGAAGCCTCTCCCGAGATTCACCACGAGCCACTGCCTCTTTTCCCTGCTACATTGTCGCCGGAGGAGCGCTAGAGAGGTCGAGAGAGCCCGCCGTAGTTCGAAGACACTTTGCACCGTGTTTCGCCGTCGCCGGGGACTTCTTCCGCCGTGTGGGTTCCGGATTCGAGCTCACCTCGTCGCACCACACCCGTTCCACCACTTCACGTCGCCGGAGTCTCACCAAAGCACCGAATCCGTGGTCTTCGTCTTCAACACCGGTACCCCGCACCGCCGTGCAGCCATCACCGTGCTCGAGCAACACCAGCCGTCGAATTGTCATCGGACCGTCAGAATCAAGCCGCGTCGCTTCGGGGCACAGTGCATCGCTCGAGTAAGGTTTCCTCCATCCGATCTTAGATGAAGGGTTACAATTGCGCCACGTCGATTAGGGCAATAGTGTTTACCTCGGGTAAGTCTCGGTCATCCAATCTAGATCGGATGGCTGTCGTTTCGCCACTTGGTAGATTAGTTTATGGCCATCCGATTGAGTTTGATCGGTGGAGATCGCACCACGTGTCAGCCGTATCGGATCAGCCAGGGCTGACGTCAGCTGACGCAATAAATCAGATTTTTCTTTACAAAAATAATTCGGATATTTCGGATTTTTCAATTTTAGGGATTTTTGGATTTTTGAATCTTCCGAGGGCTCGTTCTCCCTCATACGAACTCCGATTGAGGTGATACAAATTTTTAAAAATTTGTAAAATTGATATCTATCTAATGGTAGCTTTGGTTTGAATTTTTCAGTTTATTTGTTCTTTATTCTTAGTGTTTATTTGCTATTTCTTCTCGATTCGCGTAGATGTTGAATTGTGCGAGGCTTCGGAGGAGGAATTGGCAACTCAAGAACAATTTCTAGATCAAGACCAGGAGCTTAACCAAGGCAAGTTGTGCTTTGATCATGTTGCACCCATGTTTGCAAAACTGCTATTTTGTTTTTACCTTATTGCATATTATTTCATGTGTATAAATGATTTCAACTTAGTTTGGGACTTAGCTAGCATACCCATTGAATTATACCCTACCTTGTCGATTGTATGCCATGATTCACTTGTAACCTTAGGCTGGATGACTATAGTTGGTTAAATATGAAATCAACATGGGATGGTTAGAACGGAATAGAATTGCTTAGCCATGCCACGCCATCACATGTTCATGAATCACCATTTAATAATCTTGACTAATGGAATATGGAACAATGATGAGAATTTGTGTATCATGTGTGGTCACACAAAGAGATTGAGTTGTTGTGGCGAGGAGGTCACGCAACGATGTTGATTTGTGTATAGCACGTGGTGTTTGGTAATCAACTGGGTTGGTAATCACTTAGATTGAAGCAAGTGGCAAGGGCAGGTGTGCCAGGGTGGGCCCGATGGGCAGAGGGTATGTGCAAGTCTTGCTTTAATCAATCCTAAGGACTTAACCTTGTGAGCCTTTGACCTGAGTCAAACATGCAACCACATGTTTGTTATGGGGCAGCCTAGCTGACTAATTTGCAAAGTTTTAACTTGAGTACTATCGTGGTGGTGTGAGTCCGGGTGTACGGAGGAAACTCACATGGCGCAAGAGGGGGGCCCTGTTGTAGTGGTGTAACCCATCAGTGTTGAAACCTCAGCAGGTAGTACTGGGTTAAGATGATGCATTGTAAAGGCTTTGTTATGATCATTCGCTTGTGTGGTGCATGGTTGTATCATGTGGGTAAAGTGCATAACCTCTGCAGAGTGTATAAACTATTCAGATAGCCGTGCTCACGGTATTGAGCAAAGCTCGGGAATTACAGTCAAGGGTTAGTTTAATTAAATGGACAATTGAATGGGATAGCAGGATGCCATGTGGATAATGGAACCAGATTTAGGATGGAAACTTGGTTTATTGAGAATCATTGAATCTATTTGCTGCTATTACTTGTTTTACTGTCTTTTCAATCTATGTATTGTATGTGTTCTTAAATGATGCTTTATTGCAAATGAACCACATAGCCTTTCTTTGGAATAAGCCTGCATATGGCTAAAATAGGAATGCATTCTGTGCACAACTTGTTGAGTGCTTTTGTACTCACCCTTGCCTATCAAACAACAAACAACAGTGGAGGATTCATCGCCTGTGTTGGAAGAGGATTTCCAAGTGGATACGAGTCACTAGGCCAAGCCTTGTCAGTCGCCTGTGGTGTGCTGATGGGACATCTACGTCTTTTGCTATTTTTCGCTGCATTTGTCTAAATTTACTTTCAGTCTAGCCCATGTGGCTGAATAATGTAAGTGATCATAAGATCATACACTAGTTATATTGAATAAATGAAGTCTTATTATTCTTATCGTTGTGTATGATGTGATGCTTACCGATGTTAAGCTGTGTGCACTAGCGTTAATCCTGGGACTAGTGCGGTAAAACACAGTGGATTCGAATTGGTGAATTCGGGTCCTTACATGAATCTATCTATTACTGTTATTTGTTTTTATTATCTTTTCAATCTATTTATGGTATTTGTTCATAAATGCTGCTTTATTGCAAAATAGCCATTGTTAGCCATTCCTTTGGAATAAGCCTTGCAGATAGTTATGTTAGAATTGCATTCTGTGCACAACTTGTTGAGTGCTTTATGTACTCACCCTTGCCTACAACATCACCAGTGCTGAAGAAGGTGTACCATGAAGGGACGATTGTTTAGGGTGCGAGCCTTGTCAGTTGCCTGTGGTATACTGAGGGGTTTATCTACGTGTTCATTCCGCTGCAGTTTAATTCGTTGTTCAGCCTTGCGAGGCAAAGTCACGTAAGTTGACCATAAGGTCATGCAACTAGTAATATTTAATATATAATGTCTTTTATCTTATTTCCGCTGTGTATGATTGTGATATTCACTGATGTTGAGCCTGTGTGCACTAGCGTGATCCTGGACTAGTGCAGTATACACAGAGGGTCCGGATTTGCATATTCGGGTCCCGACAAAGGTGGTGTTAGAGCCATGCTGACGTAGGTCTTGACCCTAGATAGTTGGTCGTCTCTATAGGTACTTCAAAATTATTTTCTAAAGTAAAAGACCTAACCTAGAAGGATAATCTGTTCTTGACTTACCTCATTCTTCTATTTCTGTTCTTACCAAAAATTCTTCCTTTTCCCATGCTGAAATTTCTTTCTCTTACCTCTGCTAAATTGAGCTAAAATCTTACCTGAGTTATCTTGAGTAGAAAAATAATATACCACACTTTAGGACATGGTATCGAGTGCCTGCTGCTACCATAATGATCATGAAGGAAAGAATCATCAAGCTCATGGAAGGGTGGATCAATGAAGTGTATCAAGAGCTAGAAGACTCAGTGCTTCAAGTAGCCAGTTGAGACTCATGTGGGAGTCGCTTCCTAAGATAGCAAAGGTCGCCCATGTAGACGGTAGTTTTGTGTGTTTAGGTTGAATTGTATTAAGGGGAGGTTTGTAACATCCCAAAATTTAGGTTTTCAAAATTTATATTTAAATTAGCTTTTCAAAAATTTTACAATCTTATTTGATTAAAGAAGCTTAATCTAGAATTTTCTAAAGTTAAACTATTTTAATGTGCCTTTTGTGTGCATCAAGTAATTTAAAATTTAGTTTTTACGATGTCCTTTGTATCTCAGAAATTTTCCAAATTTGAGATTTGCTAAAATTAATTAAAAATATTAATTTAAGCATTTGGATGTTAATTGGATTTTTATTTGGATTTTAATTGAATTATTAATTATTAGAGCAATTCTATATCCAAATTCGGTTCAAACCTTTCCTTTGAAATTCCATTCAAATTCAAAACTTGGATTTCCTTTGGTGTTCTAATTAACCGACATCCATATTCTTGAAATCAAAGTTCAATCCTTCTGTCATAAAGTCAAAATTTTAAATTCGGTCCTTATTCGAAATTTCACCCCAGTTCAGAATACTCCAAAAATCTCAAAATTTATAGAATTAGGTTCCAAATATTCCAAAACATTTTGAGAATTTTTCAAGATTTTGGAATCCTTTGCTATTTTATCTCTCGCGGTCTTTCGTTAAATCCAGTATATTCATCCGGAATTGTCTAAATTTCAAAACTCATCAAAATTCTGTGAAACCAATTTTATTGGGTTTCAATTAATCTCTAGTATTTGTAGGAATTTTTTCAAGATTTTTAGATTATTTTGCTATTTTATTCCTCGCGCTTTTGTCCTTCATTTCTTCCAACCAATGAGAACTGTTCATCTTCAACCTCCAGCCGTGCGCCTTATTCGTTCGGCCCCATTTGCACTCAAACTTCAAATGCTTATAACGTTTGGAATTCTCAATGAAATTGAGTGGTCATTACCAAAGCGCCGTGTCATCAAGACTTCAATTCTTCAGTTTCCCCACGAAAATCAAGTGAAGCGAAATCGCAAGCACTTCTTTGCCGTTTCTTGTTTTAGCCATAACTCTTGATTTCTTCTTCCCTCATGCGTGCAGTACTCAAAAGTTGTCGGCGTCCTCCATCCCGTGCTCACCATTGCCCTCCATTTCGAGCGATTGCCTTCCTAAAATCGAAGAAAGCGATCATGGACGTTCTCCGTTGACATCGCCATGTCATCTTTTGATCCGTAAAGCAAATCAATTCTGTTCACGTCATCGATAATGCGCATTAGTGTGTAGATCATAACCCTCAAGAAATTCCAGTTTAAATCAAGAATTGCTCAAAGGAATTTGCGTTTGTTCAAATCGTCAAATGGGTTAGTTAAATCATCAATTCCTCCCAAGCTGGTAATCGATCAATTCCTTTTAGATATAGCCTAGTATGATCATGCTCTCGCTTTGCTCCTGCTAGTTTTGAGAAATTCGCGTTTATGGTGTTTTTAGCCATATGCCATTGATCGATTTAAATGCGTTAATCGCCCTACGCCGTTGCTCCGCCATCCTTGCCGTAGCCATCATGCCCGGGCTCCTCTCACCTCTCCACCCCATCCCCACCCTTGGCCAGCCCTCAATTGGCCAATGTCACCCAATTACTATGTGCCGCGTAATTGCTCGATAAAATGCTGTGAAGCCGGTTTTGCGTTTTCTTTTTTCTTGACCTAGCCACCACCCCAACCATGTGTAGACCTCCCATGACCTCTCCCACACGTCCTCACCTCAGATCAACTCATCAAACGAAAACTTTGCCCTCTGACCTCGAAGCGCCGCCATCCATATACTTTGGGCGCGTTCCCGTCAACTTCGTCGACTCTTTTCAAGATCCGTTTGCTTCTCGTTGTGTCTCTGGATACCCTCTGTCTTTCATCCAAATTTGGTGCAATTTCATCCACTAGATCAAAAGTTATGGCCGCCCAAAAATCAAATCTTGCGGAGCTCGTTCTCCTTTATTCTTTGTGAGTTTGGCGTCAAATATTTATGGTAGACTCCCTTGATGTCCGCTACGGTGCTCACCCTAACTCAAGGTTTTACCTGCAGGATTAGTACAGAAAAATCAATTTTCCTGATCGGAATTGCGTCTGAGCAGTGAGGGAATGGCATCGTCGTTCCCGTTGATCGGTAGGTAAAATCTTATCTCTTCATGTCATATCGTGTTCTAGGATCTCAGTAGGCTCTCTGAATTTTGTTGTAATTTTCATTCATTATTCTAGTAGTTATGGCTATTAGATCTATTAGCTTTAACAATCGTTAATCGGCGATTTGTGATTAATCCGGTGGGTATACGTCAAATCCGCCTATCTTAGTTGAGTTAATTATCACGCGTTCTACAGTGCTCACCCTACCTTTGCTATTCCACTGTCGAAAATTTTAATATTCATTTACGCCTCGGTTTAAATGCGCTGTAGTGCATCGCATATTGTATATAAACATCCTAGTTAAGCTTTGGCGAGTCCTCTCGTCGGTGGAGTGGATTACCCTCTGTTTTGGCCATCCTTGAGTTCATTTGGTCTCCATTTGCCGTCAAAGCCTTAATCTAAAACCTACGTAAATGCTTCGGCCTCCGCCGTTAACGTTTAGCCGTTAGCGTTCCGCCGTTAACGTTCCATCATTAACGTTCGCCGTTAACGTTTACGCCCGTTAACGTTTCCGCGATAACGTTTACATTTGTTAACGTTTAAATGGATAACGTCCCGCGTTAACGCTTTGCTCTCATCGTATCATTTGTCATCGCATGGGTGCATGCAAGTGGAAGCCCTAATGTGATGTCCTTACCTTTTCTATCGCCTTATTGTGATCTAGCCCATCACGTTGAGTTCAGCTTGTATTCTGTCATCACCGCCTACAGTCGTAAATCGTCGAGTTCCGTCCTCCATGTAAGACTAACCTCTGGATCGAACAGTAGTGGATGTCGATTCCATCCGTTCTTGTCTTATCCTTGAAAATCTAATCTGCCATTGACCTAGAATTCATTACGTGGTCTTGATGCGCTAGACCAATGATCATATGTCATATCCTTGTGCCATATCTAATCTATCGACTTATCTTTCTTTTGTTTGATTGTGTATCTACTTAGTCAATGAAAGTCAACCTCGAGCATCTGCTTAGTTCATGGCGAACTAACATAACTCCGTGGACCCGGTCTATAGATCGAGAGTCCATATGTCATCGGCTATCTAATCAAGATAATAACCTCGGAAGAAATATTCTTCAGAATATCATTCCTTCTTTCTCAGATTATTAATCTTTCTCTTGAGTGTATTTAAAGCCGATTCTCTTTGTCTAATCATCGACCTAATCCATTCAAGTTCCTAATTTCATCTAAGCGTTGTGCCCGATGATATTAGTTCTTAAATTGGAGTTTACTTGATTTGCTTTTTGAGTTTTGTTGTATTTGTGCTTGTTTATCGTTAGGAAGCGTTCTTTGGAAGTCGCTTGAAGGAGTTGAGAAGCAAACAAGCGAAGATTGAAGATCGAGGATCAAGAATTAAAGATAAAGAGTAATAAAAATGCAAGGCAGCCAGAGCAAGTCGTGCTTTGATCATATTGCTCGAGTTTTACAAATTTACTTTGATTCAAATTATTGCATGCTAGTTCAAGATTAAAATGATTTAAATTAATTTGGGATTACATATTCAACCCAATTGCCAATATCATCTTGCCATGATTATTTGTATGCCATAAGTCATTTGTAACCCTAAGATGGTGGATTAATAGTTGGTTGTTATTACTTGCTTAGCGTGGGTTGGTTAGATCGTGTATAATTATAGCCATGCTTATGCTGTACATGTCTTTTGAAAATAAAAGAATAATCTTGATTAATGGATTATGAAATGTGTTTGTGAAATGGTGTGACGTGTTGCCACCACGATGATGTTGATATGTGGAACCGGCGTGGTTCTACATGGATGTTGAGTTGTTGTTGGCATTGTGTTGCAATAATCAAGCGGGGTGATAAAGGATTTAGGCTGGGGCAAGTGGCAAGTGGCTTTATGCGGGTGGGCCATCGTGGCATTTGGGTGGGTTGAGTGTTGTGAGGGCGTCGCCAATTTTGAGAAGGATGCCTTGCTGCACAGTGGATTAAGGACTTCACCTTGCAAGCCTTTGACTGAGTCACTCGTACAACCACATATGCGAATGGGAAGACCTAGTTTAGTAGGATTACGATATCTCACCTTTGATACCTCGGTGTGGCGGTCATCCGGGGGTATTGTATGGGGGCGATACTGTCTTTGTGACTTGGTACCCTATCCAGCGATGTTAAATCGGTCCTATACTTGGCTCGAGTGAGGAAGTGATAGTGAAGAGCAACCGGAGAGCTTCCTAGGTTGAGATAGAAGTTTACGAAGGCTTTGTTATGATCGCTCTTTCGCATACTCTTGTATGGCGATTCACGGTTGACGTGATGAGTTGATTGTATCTTGTGGGTAAAGTGTACAACCTCTGCGAGTGTAAAAACTATTGAATAGCGAGTCATGACCTTTGGACAATGCTTTCGAGGATTACGGTCAAGGGGTAGAGTTTTGAAAATAAAATGAGGTTGGGAATGTAGACTATGTGATATGGAAATTGGTTAAGGATGAGAATGTTTTACTTGAGAATGATTCTGAAATTTATTATGAGTATTATTTGTTTCTTGCTTTTCTATCTATTATGATTATTTGTGAATCTTTGCTTTATTGCAAAGAACCATTGACCATTCCTTTGGAATAAGCTATGCATGTAGTAATAGCGCGCATTACATGCATGACTTGTTGAGTACGGTTGTGTACTCACCCTTGCTTTACAAAACATCACCGGTTGGGGAGAAGTCTTTGTCTTTGAAGAAGGAGGTTACGCAAGAAGGCGAATATCTAGGAGTTGAACCTTGTCAAATGCAGTGGTATTTTGATGGGATTCATCGGCGTTCTTCGTTCAGCTATTTTAGTTTTACTCGAATTGAAGCCATCTAGGCTTCACAATTGTAAATTGACCTTAAGGTTGTTCAAAATGTTATATCAATAGATGAATACTTTATTTATTATTCCGTTGTGTATGATTGTGATAATCATCTTTGTTAGCTATGGGCACTAGCTCTTGATCACAGGACTCGTCTTTGGCAGAGAGGTTTCCGGATTGCGAATTGGGTCCAAACGAGTTCATCCTTATTGAGTGAGTGGAGTTCCAAGCAAATCATATTGTGTTGGATACTTAGACCTTGAGATTATTAGGAAGTTAGTGGATGCTTTCGGACATAAGGCTATTTTGGTGAAGGGTATATCGATTTAAAACCACGAATGAAAAAAAAGAGTTTCAAGTGATGACGGTTTGTGTTAGCGGTGATGGATAATAATGTGGAATTTGCCAATTAGAAGATCGCCGGTTAATCGAGAGAATACCTTGCTATATTTTTCAAGAATTTGCACGGTATCTTAGTCATATCGAGATCAAGTTAAATGGCGAATTAGTGCTTGATACAGCACCAATAGCGAAAAGACCATGTCAAATGTCTACTAATGAATTAGTAGGAAATGGAAAAGCATATCGAAGGATTACTAGGGAGAGTTTTGAGAAGACTAAGTACGTACCATGGGGGCTCTTGTTTATAAAAAGAAAAATGGAGGATCAGGAAAGTGCACTGAATCATACTCTAAATGAAGAAAAGATCGAAAACAAGTATCAATATCGGGATCGACAAGCGTGTTTGGACGGTGAGAAGAGTTGGAATTTCTCTAGGATAAAACTTCGCTCCGGCTATCATCAATTGAAATCGTGTGAAGAATTATACGTGTTTGAGAAGCAAAGAAATAAATTTGTAAGTCTAGAAGGGCAGCGCGCTCCGTTCCACTGAATGGTTAGACCAAAAGAAAGGGGTCCAAGATATATCTTGGTTCGGGCTGAACGTCCCTACTCCGATTCGTTGAGGTGGTTGTGTATTATTGCCGTCTTTGGTGGATTTGCGGAGTTAGCGAGGTGAGCTCGACTCTGGCGCCTAAATATCTGAGTCGGTTTGGGATGGCAACAAGTCGCGAGGACTCGGGGCGATAGCGTCGTCAGACTCTCGATGGGCGTGTTTTGTTTGTCGCGTGCTATGTTCGATCGTCTCTAGTGCACCGCTCGAAGGGAAAACTTCCCCTTATATAGCCGGGAAAAAAGGTTACGGGGAGCATGTGAAGAAAAAATGGATGGGGCTCCCTCGCCTGGTTATGCGTCTCATATCGGGTTGGTGGAAGCCTTGAAGCGATAGTGCGGTCCATCCCTCGGAGGCGGCGTACACGCTTCTCCTTATTTGTGGTCAGTCTTGATGTCGGGGCGTCGGTCTTGAGGGAACCGTCTTGGGAAGGTCGTGACCTCCCATCTCTGTTGGTCATGATGACTCTTTGCATCGACTATGTGGGTGACTAGGATAGAGGCTGGTCTCGATGATTTGATGTCGCTTTTTGGTGGAGATGGCTTTGAACTACTTGGGGTTCGGTCGATTCGACCGTTAGTAGGGCTATCCTCGAATCGCCACCACCGTAGTTTGTAGAGGCCTTGGGCACATGGCCTTGAGTCGGGTTGCTTTTCAAGTCGGCAGTGGGAACCGAGGCGTCCTTGTGCGAGGCCGGTCGGTTGACCCTCCGATTGCTTCAAATCTTTCTGAGGTGCAGGCTTCTGGTGTTGATCGGGCTATCCTTTGGAGTCGGCTTTGATCGGAGGCCATGGGCCTCAGAGCTTTAAACACGATGGCGGCCCATATGTTTTTCTGGGCGCTAGGGATACGTGCCTCGGGTATCCGTCAAGAATGTTTCTAGGATTGTGTTCTCTACGCGACATGGACAGTATGAGTTTTGGCTATATCTCCTGGATTGACCAATGCCCCCGCATACTTCATGAACATGATGACTAAGGTGTTTTTGGATTATTTGGATAAAATTTTGATTGCCATGTAGATGACATTCTAGTATACTCTAAGATAAGAGAAGAACTTACAGAACATGTTAAATTGGTTTTGAAAAGATTACGAGAGCAGCAATCGTACGCTAAGTTCAACAAGTGTGATCCCTAGAAGAAAAATTCGAATTAAGTGATCATATAAAAAGCGCTAAAGGAGTTGATGTTGAATCAAGCAAGGTAGAGTGTATTACATGAGAACAACCCAAGTTAGATTACTTAGATTCCAAGTTCTAGGAATGGCAAGATGTTATCATTGGTTCATAGAAGGGTTTTCAACAACGACTAGACCTCGATGCGATTGTTGAAGAAAAAGTTGCATGGGCGCTAGAGTGTGAAAAGAGTTTTGGGAAGTTGAAGAAGCGATTAACATCAACTTTTGTGTTTGTATTACAATGATCTTGAGCAGTTTAGACATATATGGTGATGCTCCTAGACTTGATCAGGGATGTGAATCGGCTAAAATGGCAAGGTTGTTGCCTATGCAATGATGCAAATGAACTGACATGAGGAGAAGTACCCTCATTATGACTTGGAGTTAGCTATCGTAGTGCGATTTGGAAATATGGTGTCACCATCCCATCGAAAATAGGTGTGAACCATGAGAGTCCAAATTATATATTTACTTAGTCGGACCTTAATGTGGAGCGAAGAAAGTAGGGAAAATGATCAAAGATTATAGAATTCGAGTCCATGGGCATCTGGTAAGGCCAACGTGGTAGTCGGCGTTTGAGTTATGAGGCTACGATTGATAATGAAGCGGTCAACTAGGGTATGCAAAAAGAATTTGAGAGCGAAATCGAATGGATTCGACAAAGTTTCATAGTGCCTTGGAAATAAAACCAACATTTAAAGATTAGATCACGAGGAAGTTAGAAGGAGAGAAACACAAAATCAAGTCAAGGAAAGAAGAAGGTTTAGCCAGAAGCGAATTTTTGAGTGATTAGGATATCATGAGGATTTGAGGCGAACGGTGTCTTGCGGATAGAAAGATCCTAAGCGAGATGATACACGAGGAAACCCATGATTTTAAGTATTCGATTCATCCAGAAAGTGCCAAGAGGTAATGAGGTCTAAAGAAAAAGTATTGGTGGTCTAAGGTGAAGAGCGAAGCTATTGGATAGGATGCCCTATGTGATGTGGGTCAGAGAATAAAGTCAATGCATTGGTAACTTTGTTGGTTCATTGCAATCATTGTAGATCTCTTAGTGGAAATGGGAGGCAAATCATTAAAAGGATCCCTAGTGTGAATTGACCATAAAGGATACGAATTCGGAGAAATCGTTATTGATTGCTTTACCAAAGTTGCTCGTTTCATACCACGAAGACTACGTATTGAAAAGATCGTTTGTCAAATCTGTATGTAATGGGGATTGAGTATGGTGCATCGGGTGCCAAGAAGATTGTGTCCAGATAGAAGTATCCAATTTATCTCGAGGTGTTAGAACAAGTTACATAAAGCAATTATAACTCACTTGAATTCGATGCGAGTTATCATCCGCATCTGATATAGTCAAGCGAAAAGTTTACGATTCTAAAAGATATGTTGAGTGATGCGTTAGCTTACGCCATATCTTGGGATAAATGCTTGCCATATCACGAGTTCAGTTATAACAATAGTTACTAGTCTAGTTTGCGAATGTCACCATTCAAAGCCTTATGCTTATGAGTGGGTACGACGTCGCGCTTGAATTGGAATAAAGCGGGAGGCGTCCGGTGTTTGGGCACGAATTCTCGGGGGAGGCGAAGAAACAAGTTGCCATGATCGAGGAAAAATGAAAGCAATATGATCAAAGCGAAGAAACTCTGTGACAATCGTTGCCATGATTTGAGTTTTGAAACCAATGATTTCATGTATCTCGAGTCACTCACCTTAAAGGTGTAAAAGATTCCATGCCAAAGAAGCTTGCACCTAGGTTCGTTGGACCAATCAAAATCTGAGTTAAATCGGGAGAGGTTGCTTATTAGTTGGAGTTGTCGATCGTTAGCGAGTCCATGCGTATTTCGTGTCATGACTTCGAAGTGCCTTAGAGTGCGGTGACGACGCCGGAATAAAGCTGTCGAGTTGCAAGGACACGACTGCGCAAGAAGCGGCCGATCAAGGTGGGCGTGGGACTAAGCAGTGCTGTTAAGCTTTTGCGAGTTCTATGGAGCAACCATTAGGAGAAGCGAAACAACTTTGGGGCGTGAAGAAGACTGACACAGCGGAAATTTCGAACCTATTCTCTAGATAGCCACGAATCTCGAGTCGAGATTACAGTATGAGGAGATTTGTAACGTCCCAAATTTTGGCTATTTATTTAGTTAGTAGTGTTTATTTGCAATTTGTGCTTTTGTGAATTTTCTATATTTATTGGATTTTTACGGAGTTTATTTGAATTATTTTAAATTAAAGTATATTGCCTTTTATCAAAAACTATTTATAAATAGAAATTTAAAATAAAGTTTTTCCAAAAATATTTTATTTGAGTCCATACTTTCTCAAAGTATTTTTGAGATTTTTCTTGGAATTTTCACGATATTTTAGTTTCCTCAAACAAATCAAATCTATTTTCATTATTTAATTTAAATGAAAAACTCAAAATTTCAATTTGAGCGATAAAGGGCGAGCCCATTCTTGTGTAATCTCGACTTTGGTTTCTAGAAGCGTCGCTTCGTAGTTGGATCTTGATCGGACACTTTCATTAGCAAGCCCGGCGCGTATGAGCCCTAACCCGGCGCATAGTTGGATCATCATCGGTCGGTGCGTCCTTTAGTAGCGTTGAAGCAAAACCCTAGAAGCTCTAGCCGTTGGATCATGGATGCCGCGAGAATTGTCATTGCGATGCGCCACCGGTTAATCCCCACCATTGATTTACAATCGGATCGCATGGAGCCATGTTTTGGGCATCGTGCTAAATCGATCTCCGTCAGACGGTTAGAGATTCGACTCGAGTCCTCGTCGAGTCGACCTTAATCGTCGCCGCCGCCAATTTATTAGGTTTACGAGATTTACCGCCGCACAGGAGCTATAAATAGAAGTGCGGGCACTCGGATCGCGAGAATCCACACGCTTCGCCATTCTTGCCGTAGCTTGGCGTTAAATCGTCTGACTCGGGAGCCCTCGCCGACGCTTGTCATCGCGCCACCTCGGTTCTCACTATTTTGTGACGCTGTCGAGCCATCTTCCGCTGCACCGAGCACGCCTTTGGATTCCTCGCGTTGAGCCACGCACGCTCCACCGTTCCTCATCGCCGATTAGTGATTGGAGCAGCAACCTCTCGCCGTCTCCATGTCTGCCGGAAGTAGCGCCACACACCATCGGTAAAAGCAAAACTTCACGGTAGTAAGATCTTCCACCAATGCACAGGTCGTCCACATCGCCTCGTCAGCGATGAAGCAGCTCGGGTGAAATTATTGTCGATTCGATCTGTAATGAATCGGTAGGATCTCGCCACGCCTCGATAATCGCTTCCATTTATTTTGGCTGGTCTCATGGATGTACTGCGATGTCGACCATCGAGGAGCTTTGATCTGTGCGTATCTTGCGACCAATTAGGATCGCCACAAGTCGGTCGCGGGCGGGATGTCCTGATGAATCACCGTTGGTTTTGAGCTGTGTCCATACACGGCGGCGTGTCACATTCTAATTAGCTGGCTCGGTCGCGACATCAGCGTGGCATGATAAATGCAAATTTTCAATATAAAAATATTTAGCATAATTCTGATTTTATCAATTTTCAGGTTTTTATGATTTTTGAATCTTAGAGAGCTCGTTCTCCCATATCGAACTCCGATTGAGGTGATTCAAATTTCTAAAATTTGTCAAATTGATATCTATCTAATGGTGAATTTTGATTTGATTTTTGGAGCTGTTTGATCTCTGTTTTAGTATTTATTTTGTATTCTCTTTAGTTTAGCGTGAAGCGATAAATGCGTGATACTGCAGGGAAATTCATCAACTCCGGACCAAGGTCCAGAGCATGGATAAGGGTTATCCTAAGGCAAGTTGTGCTTTGATCATGTTGAACCCATGTTTGCCAAATTGCTATTTTGTTTTACTTTATTGCATATTATTTCAAGCGTATAAATGATTTCAACCTAAATTGGGATTTAGATATCATACCCTTTAAATTACACCCTACCTTGTCGTTTGTATGCCATGATCTATTGTCACCTAGATTGGTTCACTATAGTTGGTCAATATTAGAATCAACATGGGATGGCTAGGCCGGGATTAGATTGTTGCCATGCCACGTCATCACATGTACTTGAATCATTGATAAATAATCTTTACTAATGGAATATGGAACAATGTTGTGAATTTGTGTGTCATGTGTGGTCACACGATGAGATTGAGTTGTTGTGGCAATGAATGTCATGCAGCGATATTGACTTGTTGATGGCAAGTGTGCAGGAGGGCAGATGGGCGAAGGGTATGTGCAAGTCTTGCTTTGATCAACCCTAAGGACTTAACCTTGCGAGCCTTTGACTGAGTCAGCAGTGCAACCACATATACATTATGGGGCTGACCTAGTGATTAATTTGCAATGTCTTATCTTTAATCTTTGCTTTGGTGGTGTGAGGTCAGGGTTCACGGATCAACTCACATGGCATGAAGAGGAGACCTGTTGTGGCGATTCGATAATCGATGTTGAAACCTCGTGGGTAATCTTGGGTTAAACCGAGAACATTGTAAAAACTTTGTCATGATTCTCTGTAGGCACATCAAAGGAAATGTGCTAAATGGCGAACACAAAGAGATTATTATGTCGTGTGGGTAAAGTGCATAACCTCTGCGGAGTGTACAATCTATTGAATAATGGTGCTCACAGTATTGAGCATAGCTAAGGAATTCTGATCAAGGGTTAGACTTTTGCAAAATGAAAACTTGGGATGGATGGCAGGTTGCCATGGAAGATTGAATCTTGACTTAGGATGAGAAACTTGGTTTACTTGAGAAATGCTGAATTGTAACATCCTAAATTTTTTAATTTTATTTATTTAATAATATTTTATTGCAATTTATAATTTTTGTGAATTTTACGGATTTATTTGGATTTTTTGAGATTTATTGGAATTATTTCAAATTAAAGTATATTGCTTTTGTTGAGGATTAATTATAAATAGAAAAGTTTAAAATAAGTTTTGCCAAAAATATTTTATTTAAACTCGAGAATGTCCCAAAAGTATTTTTGAGATTTTTCTTGGAATTTTTTGGTACTTCTCTTGCTAAATAAATCAAATGAATTTTCTTATTTATTTTAAATCAAAAACCGAACAATCCTTGAACGATGCAGAATGAAGCCCATTCTTATGCACTCGAAATTCGTCAGATTCATTGTTGTATGACCCAGTTCCTCCGGTTTCTAGAAGATCCATCGTAGTTGGTTGGATCGTCATCCAAGACCATTTTCAAGCGGCGTGATTCTTGAAAACCCTAATTGCCACAGTCGTCCAGTTCTCATCATGGCCTTCATCAAA
Organism: Guadua angustifolia; assembly: GCA_036346375.1. Taxonomy (NCBI): domain Eukaryota; kingdom Viridiplantae; phylum Streptophyta; class Magnoliopsida; order Poales; family Poaceae; genus Guadua; species Guadua angustifolia. The sequence continues at coordinate 52,341,472 of CM070500.1, forward strand.
CCATACCGTTTTGGAAACCTAATCAATGCGGGCGTCGGATTAGGCAAGTGGATAGGATTGAGCCACACTTGGAGTCTTTTGTGGCCATCGGATCGAAATCGTGTGGCTGCTAGTCATCGTGTCCGTGCGGGACTCGGACGTCGTTGCGTGTTGATAGTTCGGACGCCCGAATTCGTGGTTTCCACTTTACCTTGCCGCCGCTAGGTATTTAAGGACCGAAGCCTCTCGAAGATTCACCACGAGCCCTTTGCCTCTTTTCCTGCTACATTGTCGCGGGAGGGCGCTAGAGGTCGAGAAGAGCATAGTAGTTCGAAGACACTTTGCAAGTGTTTAATAGTGGCAGGACTTCTTCCGCCGTGTGGGTTCGGATTCGAGCTCACCTCGTCGCACCACACCCGTTCCACCACTTCCGCGTCGCCGAGTCTCACCAAAGCACGAATCCGTGGTCTTCGTCTTCAACACGGTACCACTTTGAAATGCGACCATCACCGTGCTCGAGCAACACCAGCCGTCGAATTGTCATCGGACCGTCAGAATCAAGCCGCGTCGCTTCGGGGCACAGTGCATCGCTCGAGTAAGGTTTCCTCCATCCGATCTTAGATGAAGGGTTACAATTGCGCCACGTCGATTAGGGCAATAGTGTTTACCTCGGGTAAGTCTCGGTCATCCAATCTAGATCGGATGGCTGTCGTTTCGCCACTTGGTAGATTAGTTTATGGCCATCCGATTGAGTTTGATCGGTGGAGATCGCTGCGATGTCGGTAGTGTCGGATCAGCGAGTGGCGTCGGTGACGCAATAAATCAGATTTTTCTTTACAAAAATAATTCGGATATTTCGGATTTTTCAATTTTAGGGATTTTTGGATTTTTGAATCTTAGAGGCTCGTTCTCCCTCATCTGAACTCCGATTGAGGTGATACAAATTTTAAAAATTTGTAAAATTGATATCTATCTAATGGTAGCTTTGGTTTGAATTTTTCAGTTTATTTGTTCTTTATTCTTGGTGTTTATTTGCTATTTCTTCTCGATTAGCGTAGATGTTGAATGTCTGCGAGGCTTGGAGGAGAATTGGCAACTCAAGAACAATTTCTAGATCAAGACCGGGAGCTTAACCAAGGCAAGTTGTGCTTTGATCATGTTGCACCCATGTTTGCAAAAGCTGCTATTTTGTTTTACCTTATTGCATATTATTTCATGTGTATAAATGATTTCAACTTAGTTTGGGACTTAGCTAGCATACCCATTGAATTATACCCTACCTTGTCGATTGTATGCCATGATTCACTTGTAACCTTAGGTTTGGATGACTATAGTTGGTTAAATATGAAATCAACATGGGATGGTTAGAACGGAATAGAATTGCTTAGCCATGCCACGCCATCACATGTTCATGAATCACCATTTAATAATCTTGACTAATGGAATATGGAACAATGATGAGAATTTGTGTATCATGTGTGGTCACACAAGAGATTGAGTTGTTGTGGCGAGAGAGTCCATAGCGATGTTGATTTGTGTATAGCACGTGGTGTTTGGTAATCAAGCGGGTTGGTAATCACTTAGATTGAAGCAAGTGGCAAGAGGCGGGTGTGCGGGGTGGGCCCGATGGGCGGAGGTATGTGCAAGTCTTGCTTTAATCAATCCTAAGGACTTAACCTTGTGAGCCTTTGACTGAGTCAAACATGCAACCACATGTTTGTTATGGGGAAATGACCTAGGTGACTAATTTGCAAAGTTTTAACTTGAGTACTATCGTGGTGGTGTGAGTCGGGTTGTGGAGGAAACTCACATAGCATGAAGGGGGCCCTGTTGTAGTGGTGTAACCCATCGGTGTTGAAACCTCGGTAGGTAATCTTGGGTTAAGATGATGCATTGTAAAGGCTTTGTTATGATCATTAAGCTTGTGTGGTGCATGGTTGTATCATGTGGGTAAAGTGCATAACCTCTGCGAGTGTATAAACTATTAGATAGCCGTGCTCACAGGTATTGAGCAAAGCTAAAGAATTACAGATCAAGGGTTAGTTTAATTAAATGGACAATTGAATGGGATAGCAGGATGCCATGTGGATAATGGAACGATTTAGGATGGAAACTTGGTTTATTGAGAATCATTGAATCTATTTGTCGCTATTACTTGTTTCTTGTCTTTTCAATCTATGTATTGTATGTGTTCTTAAATGATGCTTTATTGCAAATGAACCACATAGCCTTTCTTTGGAATAAGCACGCATATGGCTAAAATAGGAATGCATTACATGCACAACTTGTTGAGTGCTTTTGTACTCACCCTTGCCTATCAAACAACAAACAACGATGGAGGATTCATCGCTTTGTGTTGGAAGAGGATTTCAAGTGGATCGAGTCACTAGGCCAAGCCTTGTCGATGCTTTGTGGTGTCTTGATGGGACATCTACGTCTTTTGCTATTTTTCGCTGCATTTGTCTAAATTTACTTTCAGTCTAGCCCATGTGGCTGAATAATGTAAGTGATCATAAGATCATACACTAGTTATATTGAATAAATGAAGTCTTATTATTCTTATCGTTGTGTATGATGTGATGCTTACCGATGTTAAGCTGTGTGCACTAGCGTTAATCCTGGGACTAGTGCGGTAAAACACAGTGGATTCGAATTGGTGAATTCGGGTCCTTACATGAATCTATCTATTACTGTTATTTGTTTTTATTATCTTTTCAATCTATTTATGGTATTTGTTCATAAATGCTGCTTTATTGCAAAATAGCCATTGTTAGCCATTCCTTTGGAATAAGCCTTGCAGAATAGTTATGTTAGAATTGCATTACATGCACAACTTGTTGAGTGCTTTATGTACTCACCCTTGCCTACAACATCACCGTCTTTGAAGAAGGTGTACCATGAAGGGCGATTGTTTAGGGTGCGAGCCTTGTCGGTTACTGTGGTATCTTGAGGGTTTATCTCACGTGTTCATTCGGCTGCGGTTTAATTCGTTGTTCAGCCTTGCGAAAGAAAGTCACGTAAGTTGACCATAAGGTCATGCAACTAGTAATATTTAATATATAATGTCTTTTATCTTATTTCCGCGTGTGTGATTGTGATATTCGATGTTGAGCTGTGTGCACTAAGCGTGATCTGGACTAGTCACGATATACACGGAGGATCGGGATTTATATTCGGGTCCCGACAAAGGTGGTGTTAGAGCCATCTTGGTGTAGGTCTTGACCCTAGATAGTTGAGTCGTCTCTATAGGTACTTCAAAATTATTTTCTAAAGTAAAAGACCTAACCTAGAAGGATAATCATTCTTGACTTACCTCATTCTTCTATTTACTGTTCTTACCAAAAATTCTTCCTTTTCCCATGCTGAAATTTCTTTCTCTTACCTCTGCTAAATTGAGCTAAAATCTTACGGAGTTATCTTGAGTAGAAAAATAATATACCACACTTTAGGACATGGTATCAGTGTGCTTCTGCTACCATAATGATCATGAAGGAAAGAATCATCAAGCTCATGGAAGGGTGGATCAATGAAGTGTATCAAGAGCTAGAAGACTCGATGCTTCAAGTAGCGAGTTGAGACTCATGTGTGGGAGTCGCGTTTCCTAAGATAGCGATTATCGCCCATGTGAGCGAGTAGTTTTGTGTGTTTAGGTTGAATTGGTTCTTCTCGATTCTTTGAGTGTGCGTTATGTGTTGCAGAGCAATTAGCTATGGAAAGAATATCTAGGCGATATAAAATTTCGATCGCTACTCGAGAACCAAACCGACAAAGATAGTATCGGACCAACGGATCAATAGAGTGGTATTTTTTATCCATGCTTTTGACAAGTCCAATAAGATAAAACTAATTGAACCTTGAGAATCCCATGACTTCGATCGTGATGTTAAGTTGCTGATTCATTTGGTCAATGTCTCTTACTCGAAAGTCATTGGTAGTAAAATTGCAGGATCAATGATAAGTCCAAGATTGTCAAACACGGTGAAGCAATTATCAATCATTGAGTTCCTCGGATCAAAGTTGTTCTCAAGAACCAACTCAATAGAAATAATGTTCAATCTTTGATCAAGACCGCATAATAGCAAGTCGTTTTTCGTATCGGGGAGTAGCTTGTCCGGTTTCAAAGAAGCCGAGAATCAAGTGTCGATGGATAATAAAGGTTGCTTAACAATGGAAGTTATCGGCGTTGTTAGAAGAGTGCGATTGTCTTCCAAGGGCCTCGATGGAAGAAGTGTTTCATATGCCATGGACCAGTTGAAGCCAATTTAGTTTGCAAAGGATCTGTCGCAAGGCGGCTTATTAGAATTTGACCCGTAGAAGGATGTTATCCATGTTTGAACTCGAAGCAATTCGACAAGTGTGCGATAGTCTACAAGTGCAGAGAGTCGAAGGTCGGTTTCTCGAACCTATTCTTTAGTCGGCCGAATCTTGGGGCGAGATTATTAAGGGGAGGTTTGTAACATCCCAAAATTTAGGTTTTCAAAATTTATATTTAAATTAGCTTTTCAAAAATTTTACAATCTTATTTGATTAAAGAAGCTTAATCTAGAATTTTCTAAAGTTAAACTATTTTAATGTGCCTTTTGTGTGCATCAAGTAATTTAAAATTTAGTTTTTACGATGTCCTTTGTATCTCAGAAATTTTCCAAATTTGAGATTTGCTAAAATTAATTAAAAATATTAATTTAAGCATTTGGATGTTAATTGGATTTTTATTTGGATTTTAATTGAATTATTAATTATTAGAGCAATTCTATATCCAAATTCGGTTCAAACCTTTCCTTTGAAATTCCATTCAAATTCAAAACTTGGATTTCCTTTGGTGTTCTAATTAACCGACATCCATATTCTTGAAATCAAAGTTCAATCCTTCTGTCATAAAGTCAAAATTTTAAATTCGGTCCTTATTCGAAATTTCACCCCAGTTCAGAATACTCCAAAAATCTCAAAATTTATAGAATTAGGTTCCAAATATTCCAAAACATTTTGAGAATTTTTCAAGATTTTGGAATCCTTTGCTATTTTATCTCTCGCGGTCTTTCGTTAAATCCAGTATATTCATCCGGAATTGTCTAAATTTCAAAACTCATCAAAATTCTGTGAAACCAATTTTATTGGGTTTCAATTAATCTCTAGTATTTGTAGGAATTTTTTCAAGATTTTTAGATTATTTTGCTATTTTATTCCTCGCGCTTTTGTCCTTCATTTCTTCCAACCAATGAGAACTGTTCATCTTCAACCTCCAGCCGTGCGCCTTATTCGTTCGGCCCCATTTGCACTCAAACTTCAAATGCTTATAACGTTTGGAATTCTCAATGAAATTGAGTGGTCATTACCAAAGCGCCGTGTCATCAAGACTTCAATTCTTCAGTTTCCCCACGAAAATCAAGTGAAGCGAAATCGCAAGCACTTCTTTGCCGTTTCTTGTTTTAGCCATAACTCTTCGTTTCTTCTTCCCTCATCGTGTGCGAGTACTCAAAAGTTGTCTCGGCGTCCTCCATCCCGTGCTCACCATTGCCCTCCATTTCGAGCGATTGCCTTCAAAAATCGAAGAAAGCGATCGCCGGACGTTCTCGTTGACATCGCCATGTCATCTTTTGATCCGTAAGGCAAATCGAATTCATTCACGTCATCGTGTGCGCGTGTGTAGATCATAACCCTCAAGAAATTCAGGTTTAAATCAAAATTGCTCCGGAATTTGCGTTTGTTCGTCAATCGTCGGGTTCGTTAATCATCAATTCCTCCCAAACTGGTAATCCCGATCAATTCCTTTTAGATATAGCCTAGTATGATCATGCTCTCTTTGCTCCCGCTAGTTTTGAGAAATTCGCGTTTTATGGTGTTTTTAGCCGCCATGCCATTGATCGATTTTAAATGCGTTATTGACGTCGCCCTGTGCTTGCTCGGCCATCCTGGCCAGCCATCATGCCCGGGCTCTCACCTCTCCACCCCATCCCCACCACTGGCCGGCCTCAATTGGCCAATGTCACCCCAATGTGCGCACGCCAATTGCTCGATAAAATGCACATGAAGCCGTTTTGCGTTTTCTTTTTTCTTGACCTAGCCACCACCCCAACCATGTGTAGACCTCCCATGACCTCTCCCACACGTCCTCACCTCAGATCAACTCATCCAAACCGAGAAACTTTGCCCTCAGCCTCCGAAGCGCCGCCGCACATCAGCCATACTTTGAGGCGCGTTCCCCGTCAACTCGTCGACTCTTTTCAAGATCCGTTTGCTTCTCGTTGTGTCTCTGGATACCCTCTGTCTTTCATCCAAATTTGGTGCAATTTCATCCACTAGATCAAAAGTTATGGCCGCCCAAAATCAAATCTTAGGAGCTCGTTCTCCTTTATTCTTGTGAGTTTGGCCGTCAAATATTTATGGTAGACTCCCTTGATGTCCGCTACGGTGCTCACCCTAACTCAAGGTTTTACCTGCGGGATTAGTACAGAAAATCAATTTTCCTGATCGGGGCTGCGTCTGAGCAGCGAGGAATGGCATCGTCGTTCCCGTTGATCGGTAAAATCTTATCTCTTCATGTCATGTTTCTAGGATCTCAGTAGGCTCTCTGAATTTTGTTGTAATTTTTCATTCATTATTCTAGTAGTTATGGCTATTAGATCTATTATTTGTAACAATCGTTAATCGGCGGTTGTGATTAATCCGGTGGTGCATCAAATCCGCCTATACCGTTGAGTTCGTTATCACGTTCTACATTGCTCACCCTTGCTATTCCTTTTCCGAAAATTTTAATATTCATTTACATGTCGGTTTAAATCGCGCCGTGCATCGCCTTTTGTCGCTAAACATCCTAGTTCGCTTTGGCGAGTCCTCTCGTCCGTTGGGTCGTTACCCTCTTTTTTGGCCATCCTTGAGTTCATTTGGTCTCCATTTGCCGTCAAAGCCTTAATCTAAAACCTACGAAATGCGTCGCTTCTCCGCCGTTAACGTTTAGCCGTTAGCGTTCCATCGTTCGTTCCATTAACATTCCGCCGTTAACGTTTACGCGTTAACGTTCCATCGTTAACGTTTATTTATTAGCGTTTAAATGCGTAACGTCCCGCCGTTAACGCTTTGCTCTCATCGTATCATTGTCATGTGGGTGCATGCAAGTGGACCTAATGTGATGTCCTTTTTCTATCGCCTTATTGTGATCTAGCCCATCACGTTGAGTTCAGCCTTGTATTCTGTCATCACGCCTACCAAATGGTAAATCCGAGTTCCGTCCTCCATGTAAGACTAACCTCTGGATCGAACCGTAGTGGATGTCGATTCCATCCGTTCTTGTCTTATCCTTGAAAATCTAATCTGCCATTGACCTAGAATTCATTCGTGGTCTTGGTCGCTAGACCAATGATCATGTGTCATATCCTTGTGCCATATCTAATCTATCAGCTTATCTTTCTTTTGTTTGATTGTGTATCTACTTAGTCAATGAAAGTCAACCTCGAGCATCTGCTTAGTTCATGGCGAACTAACATAACTTCGTGGACCCGGTCTATAGATCGAGAGTCCATATGTCATCGGCTATCTAATCAAGATAATAACCTCGGAAGAAATATTCTTCAGAATATCATTCCTTCTTTCTCAGTTATTAATCTTTCTCTTCGGTGTATTTTCCGAAAGCCGTTCTCTTTTGTCTAATCATCGACCTAATCCATTCAAGTTCCTAATTTCATCTAAGCCGTTGTGCCCAGTGATATTCGTTCTTAAATTGGAGTTTACTTGATTTGCTTTTTGAGTTTTGTTGTATTTGTGCTTGTTTATCGTTAGGCGCGTTCTTTGGAAGTCGCTTGAAGGTTGAGAAGCAAGCGAAGATTGAAGATCGAGGATCAAGATTAAAGATAAAGAGTAATAAAAATTGCAAGGCGAACAAGTCGTGCTTTGATCATATTGCTCGGTTTACAAATTTACTTTGATTCAAATTATTGCATGCTAGTTCAAGATTAAAATGATTTAAATTAATTTGGGATTACATATTCAACCCAATTGCCAATATCATCTTGCCATGATTATTTGTATGCCATAAGTCATTTGTAACCCTAAGATGGTGGATTAATAGTTGGTTGTTATTACTTGCCTAGCGTGGGTTGGTTAGATCGTGTATAATTGTAGCCATGCCACATAACACATGTCTTTTGAAAATAAAAGAATAATCTTGATTAATGGATTATGAAATGTGTTTGTGAAATGGTGTGACGTGTTGCCACACGATGATGATATGTGGAACCAGCGTGGTTCTACATGGATGTTGAGTTGTTGTTGGCATTGTGTTGCGCAATAATCAAGCGGGGTGATAAAGGATTTAGGCTGGGGCAAGTGGCAAGTGGCTTTATGCGGTGGGCCATCGTGGCATTTGGGTGGGTTGAGTGTTGTGAGGGTTGTCGCCAATTTTGAGAAGGATGCCTTGCCATCAGTTAAGGACTTCACCTTGCAAGCCTTTGACTGAGTCACTCGTACAACCACATGTGCGAATGGGAAGACCTAGTTTAGTAGGATTCGATATCTCACCTTTGATACCTCGGGGTGGCGATCATCGGGGTGTATGGGGAGGCGATACTGTCTTTGGACTTGGTACCCTATCCGATGTTCGTCGGTCCTATACTTGGCTCGAGTGAGGGAGTGATAGTGAAGGCAACGGAGAGCTTCCTAGGTTGAGATAGAAGTTTACGAAAGGCTTTGTTATGATCGCTCTTTACTTTGTATGGCGATTCACGGTTGACGTGATGAGTTGATTGTATCTTGTGGGTAAAGTGTACAACCTCTGCGAGAGTGTAAAAACTATTGAATAGCGAGTCATGACTGGACAATGCTCGGGGATTACAGTCAAGGGGTAGAGTTTTGAAAATAAAATGAGGTTGGGAATGTAGACTATGTGATATGGAAATTGGTTAAGGATGAGAATGTTTTACTTGAGAATGATTACGAAATTTATTATGAGTATTATTTGTTTCTTGCTTTTCTATCTATTATGATTATTTGTGAATCTTTGCTTTATTGCAAAAGAACCATTACCATTCCTTTGGAATAAGCTATGCATGTAGTAATAGAAGCGCATTACATGCATGACTTGTTGAGTGCGGTTGTGTACTCACCCTTGCTTTACAAAACATCACCAGTTGGGGAGAAGTCTTTGTCTTTGAAGAAGGAGAATTACGCAAGAAGGAATATCTAGGAGTTGAACCTTGTCAAATGCCTGTGGTATTTTGATGGGATTCATCGGCGTTCTTCGTTCATTCTTTGTTCGTTTTACTCGAATTGAAGCCATCTAGGCTTCACAATTGTAAATTGACCTTAAGGTTGTTCAAAATGTTATATCAATAGATGAATACTTTATTTATTATTCCGTTGTGTATGATTGTGATAATCATCTTTGTTAGCTATGGGCACTAGCTCGATCACGGACTCGTCTTTGAAAGCGAGAGGTTTCGGATTGCAATTGGGTCCCGCCGAGTTCGATCCTTATTAGTGAGTGGAGTTCAAGCAAATCATATTGTGTTGGATACTTAGACCTTGAGATTATTCGGAAGTTAGTGGATGCTCGGACATAAGGCTATTTTGGTGAAGGGTATATCGATTTAAAACCACAGATGTGAAAAAAAAAGAGTTTCAAGTGATGACGGTTTGTGTGCTTGGTGATGGATAATGTGGAATTTGCCAATTAGAAGATCGCCGGTTATGGAGAATACCTTGCTATATTTTTCAAAATTTGCACGGTATCTCGTCATATCGAGAGATCAAGTTAAGTGGCGAATTAGTGCTTGATACAGCACCAATAGCGAAAAGACCATATCAAATGTCTACTAATGAATTAGTAGGAAATGGAAAAGCATATCGAAGGATTACTAGGGAGAGTTCTGAGAAGACTAAGTACGTACCATGGGGGCTCTTGTTTATAAAAAGAAAAATGGAAGATCAGGAAAGTGCACTGAATCGTACTCTAAATGAAGAAAAGATCGAAAACAAGTATCCAATATCAGGATCGACAACGTGTTTGGACAGATGAGAAGAGAGTTGGAATTTCTCTAGGATAAAACCGCTCCGGCTATCATCAATTGAGGTCGTGTGAAGAATTATGCGTGTTTGAGAACCGGCAAGTAAATTTGTAAGTCTAGAAGAAGACGCGCTCCGTTCCACTGAATGGTTAGACCAAAAGAAAGGGGTCCAAGATATATCTTGGTTCGGGTGAACGTCCCTACCCGATTAGAGGTGGTTGTGTATGCGATCTTGGTGGATTTTGAGTTAGCGGTGAGCTCGAGCTCTGGCGCCTCGATATCGGTCGGTGGGATGGCAACAAGTCACGAGGACTCGGGCGATGGGCGTCCGAGCTCGATGGGCGTGTTTTGTTTGTCGCGTGCTATGTTCGATCGTCTCGCCGTGCAGCTCCGAGGCGAGCTTCCCCTTATAGCCGGGGAAAAAGGTTACCGGGAGCATGTGAAGAAAAAATGGATGGGGCTCCCTGGTTATGCGTCTCATATCGGGTTGGTGGAGGCGCGGAGGCGATGGTCACGGTCCATCCCTCAAAAGCAGCGTACACGCCCTCTGCTTGTAGTCAGTCTTGATGTCGGGGCGTCGGTCTTGAGAACCGTCTTGGGAAGGTCGTGACCTCCCATCTGTTCGGTCATGATGACTCGCTGCGCATATATGGGTGATGACTAGGATAGTTGGTCTCGATGATTTGATGTCGCTTTTTGGTGGAGATGGCTGAACTCGCGGGGTTCGATCGATTCGACCCGTTGGTAGGACTATCCTCGGTCGCCACCACCGTAGTTTGTAGGCGCCTTGACACATGTGATCGGGCTGCTTTAATCGGCAGTCGGGAACCGGGCGTCCTTGTGCGGCCGGTCGGTGGCCCTCCGATGCTTCAAATCGCTGCGGAGGGTGCCCGACTTGCGTGTTGATCGGGCTATCCTTTGAGTCGGCTGATCGGAGGCCATGGGCCTCGAGCTTTAAACACGATGGCGGCCCATATGTTTTCTGGGCGCTAGGGATACATGCCTCGGGTATCAAGAATGTTTCTAGGATTGTGTTCTCTCTGCGACATGGACGGTATGAGTTTTGGCTATATCTCTGGATTGACCAATGCCCGCATACTTCATGAACATGATGACTAAGGTGTTTTTGGATTATTTGGATAAAATTTTGATTGCCATGTAGATGACATTCTAGTATACTCTAAGATAAGAGAAGAACTTACGAGAACATGTTAAATTGGTTTTGAAAAGATTACGAGGAGCGGCAATGCGCTAAGTTCAACAAGTGTGATCCCTAGAAGAAAAAGGTCGAATTCGTGATCATATAAAAAGCGCTAAAGGAGTTGATGTTGAATCAAGCAAGGTAGAAGCTGTATTACATGAGGGCAACCCAAGTTAGTTACTTAGATTCCAAGTTCTAGGAATGGCAAGATGTTATCATTTGGTTCATAGAAGGGTTTTCAACAACAATAGACCTCGATGCGATTGTTGAAGAAAAAGTTGCATGGCGCTAGAGTGTGAAAAGAGTTTTGGAAGTTGAAGAAGCGATTAACATCAACACGTGTTTGTATTACCAGCAGTCTTGAGCAGTTTAGACATATATGGTGATGCTCCTAGACTTGATGCAGGATGTGAATCGGCCAAAATGGCAAGGTTGTTGCCTATGCAATGATGCAAATGAGGAAGACATGAGAAGTACCCTCATTATGACTTGGAGTTAGCTATCGTAGTGCGATTTGGAAATATGGTGTCACCATCCCATCGAAAATAGGTGTGAACCATGAGAGTCCAAATTATATATTTACTTAGTCGGACCTTAATGTGGAGCGAAGAAAGTAGCTGAAATGATCAAAGATTATAGAATTAGAGTCCATGGGCATCTGGTAAGGCCAGCGTGGTAGTCGGCGTTTGAGTTATGAGGCTCTGATTGATAATGAGCGGTCAACTAGGGTATGCAAAAATTTGAGAGGCGAAATCGGAGGTCGATTCGACAAAGTTTCATAGCGCCTTGGAAATAAAACCAACATTTAAAGATTAGATCGGGAAGTTCGAAGGAGAGAAACACAAAATCAAGTCAAGGAAAGAAGAAGGTTTAGCCAAGAAGCGAAATTTTGAGTGATTAGGATATCATGAGGATTTGAGGCGAACGGTGTGGGATAGAAAGATCCTAAGCAGATGATACACAGAAACCCATGATTTTAAGTATTCGATTCATCGAGAAAGTGCCAAGAGGTAATGAGGTCTAAAAAAAGTATTGGTGGTCTAAGGTGAAGAGAAGCTATTGGATAGGATGCCCTATGTGATGTGGGTCGAGAATAAAGTCAATGCATTGGTAACTTGTTGGTTCATTGCAATCATTGTAGATCTCTTAGTGGAAATGGGAGGCAAATCATTAAAAGGATCCCTAGTGTGAATTGACCATAAAGGATACGAATTCGGAGAAATCGTTATTGATTGCTTTGCCAAAGTTGCTCGTTTCATACCACCGAAGACTACGTATTGAAAAGATCGTTTGTCAAATCTGTATGTGTCAGGGATTGAGTGACTGCATCAGGTGCCAAGAAGATTGTGTCCGATAGAAGTATCCAATTTATCTCGAGGTGTTAGAACAAGTTACATAAAGCAATTATAACTCACTTGAATTCGATGAGTTATCATCCGCATACCGATAGTCAAGCGAAAGAGTTAACTGATTCTAAAAGATATGTTGAGCTCACTTGCTCATGACTTCTGAAATTTTCAGCACTTGGTCCACAAGGCCATAGTGGTGGAAGAAGTGGGGAAAATTGGAGGATTAGCGAAAGCGCATGGCGAAACTACCCAAAATTCAGCAAGCGGACAACTTGCGACCACAGCGCATGGTGTGCCCCTCACTTCAAGCTATCAAGCACCGGCACTACCGAGACCTCCAACATTCATTGCTCACCCACATGACCAAGTCTTCCTGGCTTGTGAAGTGGAAATCAGCAAGAACCAACACTCAAGCTCGCCCAATTCTTGTTTGCTTCGATTGCAAACAGCAGGGGCACTTGCGCCAATGCCCACAAAAAAACCAAGCAACGTCGGGATTCGACCCACTATTGCAAGCAGGGCACAACACCTTCACCTCGACCAACGCCTCCAAGAACCGCACCAACCCCACCCGTGGTCGCATCAACCATGTGGCTGGAAGAAGCTCGAGAATGCTTGGGAAGTGGTGTTGGGTGCGCTTCCGTCAACTCACACCGACTCTGAGTATTATTCGATTCAGACATCTCATTCATTTATTAAAGAAGTTTGCTATGCATTATGAGTTCCCTATACAACATGCATCCACCACTTCTCATTAAAACAAGGATTGGAATTAAGGACGATCGAGTGCATCCGGGAAGTAAAGATTGAAGTCAATGGGTAGAGTTCTAGCTGATTTGATAATAATTAAAACAGAGGAATTGAAGTTATTCTTGGGATGGATTGGCTATCCAAGCACCAAGATGCATCAATTGTGCAAGCAGATCTATTTCCTTACCAGCATAGCGGCAAACAAGTCGTGTTTGCATCGAGTCGATTATGCTCACCTCTATGCCTTGAAGGTGAGCCATTCCTTGGAATAAGTAGCATACCCGTGGTATGTGATTACGGATGTATTTCGAAAGAATTGCACAGGATGCCACTGGCCAGGAGGTTGAGTTCGTTATTGAGCTTCTACGGAATAGTCCGATGTCGAAGCAACCCTCCGTATGCCTCCAAATGAGTTGATCGAGCTAAAGAAACAACTTACGAACTGCGAAGGGCTTCATTAAATGAGCTCCTCACCTTGGGGATGCGGCGCTATTTGTGAAAGAAAAAGGATGATAGCTTGCGGATGTGTGTTGATTACCGTCCATTGAATGCGGTCACGGTCAAGAACAAGTATCCACTTCCGCGGATCGATGATTTGTTCGATCAAATGACTGGAGCCTGTATCTTCTCCAAGATTGACTTGAGATTAGGCTACCATCAAATCAAGATCAGATTGGGAGACATTCCAAAGACGACATTCTCCACCCGTTATGGTCTATATGAGTATACTGTTATGTCTTTCGGTTTGACTAATGCACCGGCATACTTCATGAGCCTTATGAATTCAGTTTTCATGGAATATCTCGATAAGTTCGTTGTCATCTTCGCCGATGATATTCTTATTTACTCTAAATCTGAAGAGAGCATGAAGTACACCTTGAAAAGTATTGGAAAAAGCTGCGAGAGCACCAACTCTCATAAAAATTCAGCAAGTGTGAATTACGGCTAAAGGAGGTTGCCTTCTTGGGCCATGTGCTATCGGAAGGCGGAGTTGCGAGTTGACTGACAAGATACGGATGGTACTTGATTGGGAGCAGCCTAAGAACATCATGGATGTTGAAGTTTTCTCGAGTTCGCGGGTTATTACAGCGGAGTTAGTGAGAACTTCTCCAAAATCATAAAACCATGACCGAACTTTTGAAGAAGGAGAACAAGTTCGTATGGTCAGCGGAGAATGTGAAACAAGCTTTCAATTGTTGAAAGTTAAACAACCCTTGCTACTGTCTTAGTCTGCGGATATTCACAAGGGCCGACATATATTGTGATGCATCCGCCTCGAAATTTGGGTTGTGTACTTATGCAAAGCGGTAGGAGTTGTGGCGTATGCATCAAGGCAACTGAGACCTCATGAGATGAATTATCCACCCATGATTTAGAGCTGGTAGCGGTGGTGCATGCTCTAAAAATCTGGCGACATTACCTCATCGGTGTCGTTGTGAAATCTACACCGATCACAAGAACTGAAGTATATCTTTACTCAAGCGATTTGAACTTGAGGCAAAGAAGGTGGCTTGAATTGATCAAAGATTATGACATGGGACTCCATTATCATCTGGAAAGGCCAATATTGTTGCCGATGCTTTGGTAGAAAGTCTCAATGCAATCGTCTTCGATAGAAGCAGGAATCGAAGCCATGTCTTGGTGAGTTTGAAAGCTCAATCTAGAGGTGGTTAAAGAGGATCCTTGCTTTCATGGAAGTTGAATCTAAGTTATTGGACCAGATCAAAAGAGGCTCAAAAAAGGCGGACAAGGCGTGGCACTCATCGAAGCCGCATCAAGTAAAACAAGGCCAATTGTTTCGCAAGGGACCCTGAGGGTGTCTTATGGTTCGACAAGCGGCTAGTGGTGCCAAATTGCAAGGAATTGAAGGCAATAATTCTTGATGAAGCTTATAATTCCTCATTCTCTATTCATCAAGAATGCGAAAATGTACCAAGATCTTAAGCCAAAACTTTGGTGGACGAG
Organism: Guadua angustifolia; assembly: GCA_036346375.1. Taxonomy (NCBI): domain Eukaryota; kingdom Viridiplantae; phylum Streptophyta; class Magnoliopsida; order Poales; family Poaceae; genus Guadua; species Guadua angustifolia. The sequence continues at coordinate 52,356,711 of CM070500.1, forward strand.
ATAAACGAGAGTGCAGGTATGTCGCCAAGGTCGGCGTATGTCCAATTGAATAACCGACCATTTCGCGTGCTGATGGGCACACTTCAACCACTACCCATTCCCATGTGGAAGTGGGAAGAGATTGGTATGGATTTCATCAAGGGTTGCCCAAGACACAAAAGGTTTTGATTCCATATGGGTGTCGTTGACCGATTGATGAAAATGCTCATTTTCTTCTGTCAAGGCAGCCGATCTGATGAGCAAGTTAGCCGAGTTGTATCTTTATCGAATAGTATCTCTTCATGGTGTTCCCAAAAGAATTGTCTTAGATCGGGTACCCAGTTTACCTCGCATTTTTGGCAATGCCTCCACAAGGCCATGGGGACTCAACTTTCTTTCAAGCATAGCTTATCATCCTCGGTGTTGGACAAAAGCTGAGCAGAGTGAACCAAATTCTTGAGGATATGCTCAGGGCTTGTGCCCTTACTTACGGCAAGAATTGGGAGAAATGCTTACCTTTCGCGGAGTTCTCCTACAACAATAGCTATCAAGCTAGTCTCCGAATGAGTCCATTCGAGGCTCTCTATGGAAGATCTTGCAAAACTCCACTTAAGCAGATGCGAGTTAGGAGAGAGACCCTCTTTGGTCTGACCTAGTCACCGAAGTGGAAGAGCAAGTTCGATTTATTCATGAGCAGTTTGCGGACACATGTGAGTCTCGTCAAAAAGAGCTCTGTTGATCGTCATGCCAAGTGAACTCAAATTTGAAGTTGGTGATCACGTCTATCTCAAAGTCTCACCAATGAAAGGTATAAATGGGTTTCATGTGAAGGAAAGCTAGCCCCTCGTTACATCGGACCTTTCCGGATTATAGCAAGATGAGGAGCGGTGGCGTATCAATTGGAGCTTCCTACTTTCTAGCCGATGTGCATGATGTTTTTCATGTCTCTCAATTGAAGAAATGCCTCCGTGTCCCAACCGAAGCCACCGAGTTGGACACTCTCGAATTTCAGCCCGATCTATCCTACAAAGAGCATCCCATTTATATTCTTGATGAGAGGGAGCGTGTTACTCGAAACCACACCATCAAATTCCTTAAGGTTCAATGGAGTAATCACACCCCTGATGAGGCCACATGGGAGCGTGAGGATCATCTTCGAGCTGAATATCCCTACCTCTTCAATGACTCCGGGTAATCTCGGGGTCGAGATTCTTTTAAGGAGGGAGGGCTTGTAACAGCCCAATTTTCATTAATCCGGTAAGCGAAGCTTGTCATGCTAATGTCTTCCATAATGTCAGTTCAATCTTCATTTAGTTATGATCATACAAGTGTTAGGACATTTATTTTGCATGAGGAGGGAGTAACAAAATCCTAACAATCATTTTCCAAACTGCACACATGTTATTTTACCTTAGTCAATAACATGTGGGCCATATTCATAAGAGAGAGGAGTGAAGGCTGCACATACCTACCCTACTAGTTGCTACATTACTCATCTCTACCTATGTACCTAACAAGTCTATGACACATGGGACCTACCTTGCATAGGAAATTGTGGGCTGCACATCCCCTCCATGACTTTTCTCACTTAAATCACTCATACCCACCCCTTTTCTCACCCTATGACATGTGGGACCTAGCCCCACAAGTAAGGCATGAGTGGGCAGCCTTTATAAGGCCTAAACCTTGGTTTCTCCTCCCTTTTCCTGCTCATTTGTTCATCCAAACCTGCAGAAAACAGCAAGAGTGTTCTTCTCCACCTCTTGCCATTCTTCCCCCTCAAATCCCCTCCAATCTTGAGTTTGAGCTTGTGCATGTTATACCACCTTGAAGCCAAGATCAAGAGCTTCAAATCCATCCAAATGGATTCTTGAGGAACTAAGTTTTGGGTGAGTAGCAATCGATTTTCTTTTCTCCCTATGTTCCGAAATTTTGCCATTGTGACTCATTGCTTCCTTCTCCATGGGATCCATCATCACACTTCGAATCGGATCGCGCATGTCGCATGGAAGCTCGAGGAGGAGGGCTAGTTGCTATTGCAAGCACGAGCAAGCGAGGTCATCATCGTCTACACGAGCTAGGAGGAGACGAACCACGAGAACCGGTGTTGCGACACTTTTGTCATTCCCCCACCAAGACCAACCTTCACCAAGTGCAAAAGCAACCTTGTAGTGGTAAGGATCTACCCTAGCCCATCCCTTTTGATACCCTAGTCCATTCCTTTGAAGTGTAGAGGACAATGGATAAATAGCCATTTTTGAAACAGACCGCTCAACCCGGATACTTCGGAGAATTAATCTGGATACTCCGGGGATATAATCCGGGTACTCCAGATAGGGCAGAATTCATGAGACCGAGAGGGTCAGCCCGGACACTCCGGGGTTAAATGTCTGGATACTCCGGACATAATTCAATAAAATGCCCCTAAAATATGAATTTTTGACATTCAAGTCCAAGTTTCACAAGACTAAATTGGTATTTTCATATTATAATTAGTATTGTGCACCATGAGCATTTCATACATCTTCTAATCATGTGCATCTTTGGATTCTTGATTTGGTGTTTATGGATTTGGATCTTCTCGTTAGGTGTTGGCGCTCGAAGGCACTCCAGAATGCGACTACGTTTTGAAGTCAGAAACGAGCAACAAGGCACTACTTTATTCCTTGACCATGATTGCTCCTACTATTTGAAATTTACATCTTTGGAATTATTTTATCAATTGCATGCTTACTTTCAACTTCAATTATGATTGTGTAGAAATCTTAGCTATTACCACATTGTGATGTTATCCCTCATCATGTTCTTTCCATGTTCCATTGTAGCCCTAGGTGGTTGGTTTATTATTATTGTATATGGGTTAAATGCGATTTGTAGCCATGCTTAGAACATCGTTAGAAACCGTGATAGATGGACTTAGTCCATTGGTGCATACGATTGAAATTATTATGATGATGATGGTTTCAAAGGTTGTTCAATGGTTAGAGATGTTGGCTAAGGACCTTAAGGATTGAATCTGGTGACGTCTTTTTGAGTAACTATCGTGCGAACCACATGCCGTTTATGGGACCGGCGTAACCAAGTACTTGTGTATGACTAGGGTGTGTAAACCATGTGCACTCGAAATTCCTTGAGCTTAGTGGAGTGTCAAGGAATGTTTCCTTGGGCTTGGTGGAGCGCCAAGGAATGTCCTCGGAGTCCCTCGAACTTTGTTGAGTTAGGGATGTCCAACAACGGGTGTACTCCTTGATCCACACACACGAACCTTTGGGCACGCGAGGATCAAGGGTCACAATCATCTCCGGGTGGTTTATACACACTACCATGCATCTTGGAAAATGGTTTGTCACGTTCACCTCGGCCGACACATCTAAGGAAATGTGTTAATAGCTTGGCTCCACGAGTGTGATGTGTCGTGTGGGTAAAATCGTACCTCTGCGAGTTTAAACTATTGAATAGCGCGTCCATGGTTAGGGCGATCTCGGAATTGTCGATTCTTTGGCGAGTATTAAGAGACTTGGTAGGAATGGGATGGGAGTGGGAAAAGAGACACAAGTATTAGAGTACTTGTGTGTGTAGTCGAACATGAGCGATGGAACTCATGGTTCGGAGTATGCTTGAAGGCATGATATGAATGTGATTATGATGATGTTATATTGTGTATTAGATTTTGCAAATGTTTACTAAATGCAATTCTTTTCAATCTATACATGCTTATGAATTATCCCCAAATATTGCTTTATGCTGAAATTGCCATTTTGCCTTCCTTTGATGTAGCAACCACGTGTAGCTAGAAATCAGCATGTAATGTATACTATTGTGCGAGTACACTCTTTGTACTCAACCGGATTGTCCACTTGCTGCAGGTGAGGATGAGGCCCTTGCCGGGGACTTTTACATGGCAGATTTCGACAATTCTAACGTTTAGTCACCGTTCTTGCCCAGATTGGTTGCACGAGGTTTGGGGCATGCCATCTCTGGCCCTTTTGTTGTTTATCTTTTGTTTTCATTGCTACGATGTAATAACTTTAAATATGTCGTTATGGACAGTAGTCCTACTTTTGGAATGTAATGATATTTATGCTTCCGATCATTATGTATGTGTTGTGATGTCAAGCTGTTGGATCACGAATGCTCGTGTTGGCGAACTATCCCGGGACCAACAGGGTATAATCGTGGAATGCGAGGTTCCCTTGATTCACTTGAGATGTACCACGCAATTGGGTGAATCAGTGGAGTCCCGGGGACGGTTCCCCACAGAGGAATCCTCCAGCAATTCGTGGACGAAGGCTGGCGCATAGCCGGCCATCGCCACGAGTCGCGAGCCCGCGGGGGGCAAGGCTCCCGCTCGCAGAGGTTCACGCACGCTGCCAGCAGAAGCGGCGTGTCGGTGAACTGGCTCTGGCGTCGAGGTCCGCACGGGGCCTCAAGCCGGAGGTCGCCGATGGTGTCGACGATGGAGTCCGGCTCCTAGCGGGGGCCTGGACATGAGAGGTGGTAGGGGTGAGCGCGAGCTCTCCTGCCGGAGTGACGACGAAATCGAGGGAGCCGAAGCGGATCCAGTTCCCTAACGCAGATGCGTTGTCGTGGGTGAAGAAAGCCATCAAGGAGGTGACTAGGAGTCCAGAGATGAAGACGATGACGCGCGAAGGCCCCTACCTGGCGTGCCAACTGTCGGTGTTCGTATAACCAGCAAGTAAATTTGTAAGTAGTAGGGGTCGTGCGCTCCCTCTCCTTGAATGGTTAGACTACAGGAGTCCAAGATGTATACTGGTTCGGGCCGAATGTCCCTACGTCCAGTTCGTGGTGGTGTATTGTATTGCTCGCAGTGCAGCGGGCTACACGGGATTACAAGCGAAAGCTAAGGATAGGCCCTCAGTGTTCATCCGAGTGGAGGGGCTCGGGAGTGTTTATCTGGGTCAGACCAGATCGAATGTGGATGGCCGACCGGGGTGGAATGGGATGCGGATGAGGATTGAAATGAATCAAATACGGGGGTTTTTCTGCTTGCCCTTCCCGGAGGGCCCTGCCTCCCTTTATATAGGTGGAGGGGGCAGGTTACACGGGAGTTTGGAGAGAAAACGATAGGGGTATGCTACGCCCGGGAGTCCCGGTCTTTGGTCTTGACGGCAGAAAGGTTCCTATTTGTCCCTTGCCGGGTTGGTAGACACGTATGGCACTCCATCGGGAAGGTGCGCGCCTGCCCTCTGAGCGCTTGTCAGGTGCTGATGTCATCTATGCTGTACTCTGGTACCGCCTCGGGACGGAGTGCGTCTCTCCACCGTGGAGGACGGGGCGAAGGGACGAGTGCTTGACTTCGGCGGCCTCCTGGCCTCCTTTCGAGGGAGCCACCTGTCCTAACGTGGGCGTCCTGACCACAGGGCAGGTGGACAACTTGGAGCTGGCTAACGATGATCTGGCGCTCGGGGTCTAGCGGTGATCACGTTGGCCTGGCTGGGGATGCCGAGTCGGGACTTGTCAGGGATCTGACTTGAGGCCAGATCGGAGCCTACGGGTGGCGTCTGACCTGAGGCCAGGTCGGATCGCCCGTGGCGGACCTGGAACGAGGTCGAGAGTCTTTCGTGGCCCCATAAGGCCCAGGGCCTCTCCAGCATTCCGCATCACCGCCGACCTTGCCGCCATGTTCGTATGACTGAGAGAAAAACGATCTTAAAATAGATGTATACCTTGCTGTGGGGTACCCCCTGGTATGAGTATTCGTCAGGAGGATTTCACACGAGTGGGAGCAGGAGGTCACGTGAATGGGATGAGGATGTCCTGATCAGTTCGGCCGATTTTCTCTTATCGGTTGATGTAGGATCTTTGATAACTAGAAGCTCAATAGGCGTGGGCATTACTGTTGGTGGAAGGAATCACCGACACAGATAGAGATTCTAATAGAGAGAAAAATCTTCTTCGGGAATATCGTGGGGAAAAACTGGAACCAAATTGTCATAATTTGTAAATATCGCAAAAGCTTGATCAAGATATAATTTTTTTCTTTGGTTGCTCAGGCACGCTCTCAGAAACCTCCTAACAAATTTTAAAGAATTTACAAACTTAGCAGCTCAATTAAACCAGTGAAGTTTCATGAAATGTGTTAGTAGCATTATCAAAATTTTTAAAAACCACAAAAGCTTGATCATGATTTGAAATTTATATGGCAGTGTAGACATGTTTTGAGGACCTTCCCCATAAATTTTCAAGAATATGCAAATTTAGCAGCTCAACCAAATCAGTGAAATTGCTTTAAATGTATTAGTAGCAATGCCAGTATTTTTTTTAAAAATTGCACAAAATCTGATCATGATCTAAAATTTTTATGGTAGGTTAGGCATGCTTAGAGGACCCTTCTAGAAATGTTTCAAGAATTTATAATATGACTTAATAGCTTAATCAAATTAGTGAAGTTCTTTTTTGTTTTCTGAAATAAAAAACTACAGTGCAAGGTACTGTAGCTACACCAAAATTCGCTACAGTGCCCTCGCGGTAGGGGGATCCGAACAGGAGACCAACGGATGGCAAAGGATGGCTCTAACAAACTGAGCTATGCATGCTCCTTTGAAAAGTGAGGAGAAATAAATATATGAGGTATATAAACTGTACTATAGAAAAGGGACGCGTGTGGGGAGGCGGGAGTCACTCCATGCAATCCTGAGAATTGAAGTATTTATATGATATCTTCAGAATCTGTGCCACCTCATTCTATATCGAAAGATATTAAATCCACTCTTACCCCTCATGATAAGAAGAGTGGAAGACCTCTGGGCACATAGGACTCAATTTTGAAGAAACAAAGAATCAAACAAGTTAGAATACTTGTCAAGACAATGGAAGAAACTCAACCTAATGTTGAGAAAATCCCTAAAGTGAGCTATCCTGAAGATCATAATACTAACAAATATTTGTCATGCATAATCTAACATTAGGAAGTTGAAACACTCAGACTCTATCATTGTGGGAAATCATGAGAAGATGGAAGATATTAATGAAGACATATCCACCAATTATGTAGATATAGGAGAGTCGTATAAAAGAAAGACAATAATTATCGATATATTTTGCCTCAAAAATTGCTAAAACTCTTCAATTATATCCAGAACCAAAGTTCATAGTAGAGTGCTAGAATTGCTAATATTAGGTTAAATAGAAATAAGCAATTGAGGAAGAATTGCACTCACTTAACAAAAGAAAAGTAACCAAACACCTCCTAAAGTGTTCCCTGTATGATCCAAATGGGTTTTCATCTAGAAAAGAAATAAAAACAACTAGATTGTGAGACATAATGTAGGGCTTGTAGCATGATGGTTAACGTAGAGACCCGTTATCGATTACGACGAAACTTACTCTCCTATGATGAGTGAAATAATGTTCTAATATTTTATGTCAATGGCAGTTAGCTTGCATTATCAACGTAGTTGATGGATGTAGTAGCTGCATATTTATATGGGTCACTGGATATGGATATTTATTTGAGTCCCAGAAGGAGTTAAAATTTTGGATCCTAATAAAAGTAATCACAACTTGTATAGTGTCAAACTGCGTAGGTCACACTATACAAATTAAAACAGTCTAGGAGAATAGGGTACAACTGACTTAGTGAGTTCCTCCTAAAAAAGGATTACTCTAATAATAATGATTGTTCCTATGTTTATAAGAAG